>NNCF01125998.1:92937-263929 GCA_002313205.1 Laupala kohalensis | reverse complement strand
CTCTTCATGGTAGGAGAAGTCATTGGGAAGGGAGTCGTTGCACACGGCTCTACGATAATTTGTGGAGATGGTAAGGCGTTGTCTTATGCATTTAAATGCAATTAGGAAGAAAGAGGGAGGAATGTCACATGGAGGGGGGGGGGTGACAGAGTGCAGTGGCGTGGCGAGTCATGCGATCGTGTGTCATCTCGGACTTGACCACAGAGAAAAATAGGTTCTCGGACTTGACCACAAAGACGGGACAAACAGGAAAAGTTCTTATCTCTTGCTGCTGACGCCATGGAGATCCGGCTGGCGAGTCACGATTAAAATGACACTAACTATTTAAACTATCGATTTAAAGATCCGCCCTGGAAATATATTATAAAATTCTTGCGTAATGTCAGCCCCGTGACAGTGTTGAATTCGATTTTTCATGTTCCAAACTCCTTTCAAGTTACTCTCTTGTGTTTTACAGCAGAGAAATCTTATGAATAGTGTTGAGACCAATAAATCACCAGAAGGGTCATTACATTTATCCAAAGTGTGCTAAAAATATTAAATAGTGTGTGTTGTGGTCATTTATATTTAACTATTCAAAAGTTATTCAACCTAACGTAACATCTTAAATTTTGAAGTAAATAAATTTTATGATTCTAAAATTACCCGGTTAAATCATTTAAAATTATATAACTAGTTAATACAATTAACAATCAAATCCTGTTCCATTTGAGTGTGCTGGAGAATTTTTTTAAAAGTACTTAATTCGTTAGTACTCGCTTTAAGCAGTTTGAGGTTACCTTCTTATCTTCGATCCCTTAAGAACTTCAAACTCGAAAACTATTCTCCTGACAGAATTGATCAGAACTTCGGTGTTCACCGAGGATTAGCCTGTGTCTTAAAGTTAAAAAGAGAAAAGTTGGTTTCTTCATCATCAGTAGTTCGTTTTAATTCCATATATCTACTTTGACAGCATTTTATCTATGGGCCATTTCACCCTAGGCGACCGGTCTCGGAGACACGTCTCAGGAACACGTCGTTGCGTCTGGTCTCCAAGAAATGAAGCTTATAATCGAGTTATTTTGATGTCATTGTATTTCACTGGAATTTAAATTGGCGTATCGGCGCTCCAGAGACTTGGGGAACCAATGACAACACCTGATCTGGAGATAACCAATGGAAACGGTTCAGTCGAGAGATAACATAACACGTATTTCACACAATCCGCTTATCTGACTACTCTGGTTTCATTTTGTCCCGAAAACACGTAGTTCTTGTGGGCGCCTCGAGAGACCGGTCTCACAGACAGCGGACTCGTATGGGTGAAAGCATTCAGAGAGACTCCATTTAATATCATTAAAATGAAAGGAGTGACGAGTCCCCGAGACGTGTGTGCGAGACCGGTTCCCTAGTATGAAACGACCCTAATCCGCACCTATTATATCAATAATCATCTGTATTATATCAATCATTACAGATCATTCATTATATCAATAATATAAAACATACATACATGAATAACTATAACAATAATTGGAGGATAAATTCTACTTTACTCTGAGGTAGCAATCTAGGGAACATCCCGGTATTTACCTTAAGTAATCGAGGAAAACCCAGAAAAACCTCAGAAGAATAGTTCAAAAATTCTTCCGTGTTTCAGTAACACGTTAGGAAATATATTCAATTAAGAAGAGATACTGATATATTTGACAGCAGGGGTGTAGTTATGTCGTCTTCGCTCCCTGCGCACTGCTGAGCGGAAGAAGGTGAGTTCGATCTCCCACTTGGAAGAAGCACGAGAGGTTCTCATCTGGGCATTCTTTCACCTCCACACCAATGTGGGTTCGGAACCTTTTATTCCTTCGTAACCCAACATCTCTTCTATCCAATCATTCGACCAAATAATTTGGTTTATCGAAGAGCAGGCATGATGGTCACGACATAAAAATAAGACATTAAAAAAAACAGTAAATAAAATTTGAATTTGTTCTTTGAATTACAAGCGAACTTAATGTATTACATTTTATATTTTGAGCAAGAACATTTAATAAAAGGAAATACAAATTTACAATGGAAGCTTGAACGAAAACTTCTAATTACATTTATTCAAGTTTGAACCGTTGATAACCCACTACATTCCTACTTTTTGTGTATAGGCAAGACAATAGGGAATCGACCCAATGTTGAAGTCAAAAACATTTTAAAAACATAGGGCGAAGTTTTATGATGTAAAATTCGAAACTCCAATATCCTCCATGTCGTTTGAAAGATTGTAGAGGTGGTAAATTCTTGCAATAAGCCCACTAAGGTCATAATTTGAAATTTTTCATGTGTTTTTGAAAAAGTGACTTAGGTATTGATCCTAGAAAAAAATTAAATTAGCGAGTAGTAGATCTTAATAAAACGTATAAAATGAGACGTTGTAAATTCAAAACCGTTTATTAGTTATAGCAAAAACTCAGTGAACGACTTTGTTTGAAATAAATATTACAAGGATCAATTCTTTTTTATTATGGTTTTAAAATGCAGTCCTTGCAAAAAGAAAAACAACGATACAACAATGTCGGGATAAACAACTAAACGTATCTCGGTAACTAATTAGCATATAGTAATATCGTTGTGTTTTGTTTTTGGAAGGACTACATTTTAAAACTATAAAAATAAAAAGGAATTGTTCTCTGTTATAATTATTGCAAAGAAACAAAACAATTGTTATTTTACTTATTTTGCAATAACTAATAAAAGGTTTCGAACTTACATTGTCTCTTTTTATAGGTTTTATTAAGACCTACAACTCGCTTATTTAACATTTTTATCTAAGATCAATACCCGAGCCACTAGATCTAGAAATCATGAAAATTCGCAAATTTCGAACTTGGAGGGCTTGTCGAAAAAAATTGATCGCCACTACAATCTTTCAAAAGACGTAGAGAATCTTAGATTTTTGAATTTTACTTGATAAAACTTTATCCTACCTTCTTAAAAATTTTCGCCTTTTCCTTGTCATTACCTGGTGTAGTACGGTTAATGTCGGAAATAAAGAGTATTCGTCGAATTTCTTATTAATATTTTATTTCTGTTTGTCGATTATGTGCGTAGTGCCCAGATCACATTTTTTGAAAATCATACTCTTGTGTCGCTTCAGAATGATGATACTTTACGAACCCGGAGAAGTAGTGGCGAAAAGTAAACTAATTTTGAACTCTTGTATGTTATAATAGATCAGTACTAATGCAGACGTATTGGCTTTTGGTTTCCATTAGTACACTCCCTGGTAGATCTTTGGAATGAAATCCTTGAAATCAAAATGAGAAACATTTAATAACACCACTGTGCATTATAGCATTAGGTATCATTGTATTAAGAAATCATCCAAATCTTCTTAAAATTTGGAATATCAACAAAAATAGACCCAACTGTTTCGATCTGTTTCTTTCATATTATGGTGTGGAAAGAATTCTGAAAATGTATTTTCCCGTTTCATGATACGACTTACGAATTGGTTGAAAGATTTTCATTAAAATAGGTAATGAAGAATCTGTAATTATCATGGAATTAAGAATTATGTGAAAGAAATTACAGAAGTTCCTCCAGCGTTCTTCGGTATTTTACGTAAGAAAAGAAATATACTTTTCTTCTCCGTCTTGAAAATATCTTTAGAAACTTAGGTTTTTCCCACGAAAACTTGCAAAGGTTTGGAACACAGAAGAGAGATTAAATTCTCTTTTGTTGCAAATAGGTTTAAACAATTTTGTTGACTTGGAAAACGAACCGTCTGAAAAATTCGTTAACAGCGAACACACGAATGATATTTCTCGTTATAACACGATAAATCTGAATAACAACCATAATCCGGAGATAAATATAGCACGAAGTTCGTACATTTGGGATTGTTGGGATTCAGTATTGACGAGTTTGTGGTTAGGCAACGGCAATACATCTATGTAATGTTAAACGGAAGAAACCGACATCTAGGTATGCAATATTTATGGTAATTGTAAATAATGATTGTTAACCTTGTTCAGAAAATGAAAACCCGATAAATATTCGTATCCAAGAAGATCGACTGTTATATTTTAAAATTAATACTTTATTTCAGTATAGTTTTAAAATTGATACTTTATTTCATGACATTGACAATGAAAACTGTGTCTTTTGAGAACCACTGACCTGAGGATATTCTTTACATATTTTTCTTAAACTCCTTACATTCTCTATATGCATACAAATTAATGGTTTAGGTTAAGGGTGAAATACAAATTAAAGGTAAAATTTGACTGAATGTTGTAATTTGTCTCTTTGTAGCCCATTACTTTTTGAGAGGTGGATGACGAACATTTTTTAAAACGTGAAAGCACAAGTCCATTGAAACTTCTATTCTATTATCTACTCACGGTTGGAGGTTTTGACTCTTTTACTATGCGCTTTGTTCTCCACTCACTCTTCCCAATTCCTGAGACGTTGTACAGAAAATTATACTGGGCCGATATTAACAACAAGGTGTCCAAAGTCTATCTAGTACGCAATAGAATTGCACTTTAAGTATAATATCCTTTCTTTTCTTAAACCTTGTTTTCGTTATTCTGGAAAGTTTATTTCTAAAATTTATTTGTAAAAGTAGTAACCATTTATATCTTGCTTACCCTTCCCCAGTCCTTCCCCCATGATATGGGAAAAGTCGCGAGATAGGTTCTATCCAATTGAGATAGAGGAATTGACTTCCCTCGATTTGTTTAAGAATTATTTTGCGTAATGATAATGTTTTTCGGGACACATCGAAGACTATTTCATTATTTTAAAGTCCACGAATTCATTTCTATGGGGTTACGTGGGAGATTTTGTCGAGCTGTTTTTATATCATTTTCTATTCTATATATTATTTTGATTTAAATTTTTGTGTATATTTTATTTTATGACCATTGTCGATGATTTTTTGTCTTGAGGTGAAAAAATATCAAAAAACTTATCTAAATTTGTAGCAAATGGAGCATTAAATTCCTTTTCATCAGCTTGAAGACCTCGAATTTTTGTGACCGATTACAATACTTCCCTTTTACATTCTTTATAATTGGAAACTAAAAATGAAAACAAAATACCTAATCATTGAGTTGTCTCTGACGGAGCGCGATTGATTTAAATGCACTTTGGTCAGTCAAAATATGGATTGTCTGCTTTATTTACCACATTATTACAAAAAACAAAAGCCAGCATAACTATTATAAAAATAGGAATATAGGAAAAAAATTGACAACGCTTTCTTCCTGCTTTCCTTTTTTGCATGGCTCCTTGCTTCACCCTGATATTCAATTTTGTTCTTTGTGTTAGCCATGAATGCCAAAAAATAAACAACTAACATCATTTAGTTCAATATTGGTTATTTTATATTAGGGATACTCAAACACCTAATTACTCGAAGGGAGAGATCAAGATTAGATTAGAGAAAGATTAGATTGGACACTTAATGATCCACGTTGTAATCCACATTGACTGAAAAAACATTTTTGACTTAAGTGTAATTCGTATATACAGATCATATAAGTTAATATGATAACATAAATGGTAGAATCATCACATCGGAAGTGTTCATTTTTATCTATCAGATTCTATACTAACTTTTAATTGATGCTGCATTATGAGGCAGCGAGGAGCTTGTAACAATTTTCAGAAAAAACGAATTTCCCATGACATCTATTGGCTGAATTACCACAAATTGAACATTTATCGATACTTAAACTCCTATATTAAACTAAATAGGAAAACACCAAAACTATTAATTTCACAGATAACATTTTACCAAAATCGTGCGGTGGTACATCTTACCCCGTGCTTGGAGTTAGTAATAACATCTATTGAGAAAGATTGGAATTTGCGACACATTTGATCATTAATTTATTTTTCTCAAAAATAAAACTAAACTCGTTACGTACGATGTAATTTGTATCAAAAAATAAACTTAAATAAAATTCTAAAAAATAACAAAAGATTTAAGGCTTCAACTATTTTTCTTAGTTTCTTAAGTTGACGTTGTCTCATACTCTCTTATTCTGTAGAACTATAAGAGCTCTAATTTAATGACATCTTCATAAAATATTAGAAATTATAAAATTCTAGGTGTGTAAGATTCGGGGGCAAGTTATAACACCTGACAACAAACCCCAATATTTTGTTAAAACTATTCAAATTCAAAAGGGCTTTGTTTCCACTTAAATATGTAAAACATATGGTGGGGCTTAGGGCCCGTGAGCCTTATAGAAGCCCTAAACTACGCCGTGGACTGTGCTTACTATAGCCTACTAGTAGTATTCACTTTCATTGAACTGGAACAGTAACTCAACATAGAAATATTAAAGGATTACATAGTCTTCTTTTCCATTATGGTGTGTGGTGACAATATCGGTAGGGGCAAATAAAATTAATAAGTGTGTTAAATAAAATTCGCGTACCCCTCATGACTAAATATCCACTTAAATATGTAAAACATATGGTGGGGCTTAGGGCCCGTGAGCCTTATAGAAGCCCTAAAATACGCCGTGGACTGTGCTTACTATAGCCTACTAGTAGTATTCACTTTCATTGAACTGGAACAGTAACTCAACATAGAAATATTAAAGGATTACATAGTCTTCTTTTCCATTATGGTGTGTGGTGACAATATCGGTAGGGGCAAATAAAATTAATAAGTGTGTTAAATAAAATTCGCGTACCCCTCATGACTAAATATCCACTTAAATATGTAAAACATATGGTGGGGCTTAGGGCCCGTGAGCCTTATAGAAGCCCTAAAATACGCCGTGGACTGTGCTTACTATAGCCTACTAGTAGTATTCACTTTCATTGAACTGGAACAGTAACTCAACATAGAAATATTAAAGGATTACATAGTCTTCTTTTCCATTATGGTGTGTGGTGACAATATCGGTAGGGGCAAATAAAATTAATAAGTGTGTTAAATAAAATTCGCGTACCCCTCATGACTAAATATCCACTTAAATATGTAAAACATATGGTGGGGCTTAGGGCCCGTGAGCCTTATAGAAGCCCTAAAATACGCCGTGGACTGTGCTTACTATAGCCTACTAGTAGTATTCACTTTCATTGAACTGGAACAGTAACTCAACATAGAAATATTAAAGGATTACATAGTCTTCTTTTCCATTATGGTGTGTGGTGACAATATCGGTAGGGGCAAATAAAATTAATAAGTGTGTTAAATAAAATTCGCGTACCCCTCATGACTATTTTTTTTTAATTATCAGTTATTGTTATACATACGTAAGTAACTTTCGTTAATTGAGCACCGTTCGTAACCTCGGAAAACCAACGGTTAGGGCAAGAGCAAAGCATGAAGGATAAAGTACTGAATGTTTTCTGAATTCATTGAAAGAACAGATATATAGCTGGAGAGCAAATTTTATATATAGACATTCCAATACATAAAAGTATAATTTTACCAATGTACACTTATATATGCATATCCGCATCTGAGAACCTTTTTCTTCGTGTAGCTTCTTTTATATAAATAAATATATTAATTTATAATTGAATTAAATAAGAAGACAGGTAAACTAGATTTAGACGGACAAAAAATATTTGTTAAGAAAAACAAAAGAAAAAATGTATTGTATGATTTATTTGTATTAAGTATGATTGAGAGATTCATCTGTTACGCACAAAACCCGAATTCGGATATTGGACGTATAAAACGACCAAAACTAGTTTCGAGCGTTTTAAAAACGACCAATACTAGTTTTGGACGTTCTCGTATTGCCAGAACTAGTTTTGAGCGTAAGTGATCAATACTAGTTCTGACAAAAGAGAATCGTCCAAAACTAGTTTTTTCCTCTCAAAAAAATAAAGATTTTCATAATCGAAGCCAATTCCTCATGTTTTTTGGATTTACTACGGATTAAATGTTATTTTCGTGTAAGAGGCATAATGAAAAATGGCAATTACACGCTTTTCAGTGTTTTTATATTCGGATTGGTAGAAACGTTTTCATCCCGGGTACATTACAATCTATTATTTAACTTGATCTGATCATATGTATGTATGTATCTAAGTGCAGTTAGCATAACTATGGTTCCATTTTACGAAAATATACGCCAAGACAGTGAAATGGGAGTAAGTAAGTATTTATGTTATCCTTCCTTTTCCTTCCGTTTCAAAATTCGTAATTTGATTTTTCGGTCACTATCAAGTTTCCGTGCTGCAAAATTTACAGATGTATAGTTTGCATGACAATAAATGATTTTACACGAAAATATATTTACCGTAATATGTACGTACCATTCTACGAAAATCTACCCCTAAGCGGGTGAAATGGGCGTATGTATGTGTATTATATATACCACATTAAATCTACAATACCTTAAACTTCAACGAAACTACCCATAAGACTGACTTTCTGACAACAAGCATTTTGAGGATAAGACAACCCTAACACCTTAGGAACGAGTTGGGAAGGGGAGATATGTAGAAATAATAAAAAAAAAGATATTAGATTGGAATCCATAGTCTTCGGTGACTTATAGATGGATAAGGACGTCCCCAATAAGTTCACAATTAGTCCACTGGGGAGATAATGTCCCTAGCACCCATGAGGTACAGGATAGGAATACGGCAACAAGTAAAAATAATAAACTAGTGGTGCGAATTCATTGCACATACTTTCTCATATACGTTTCTCCGTCTGCAGCATAGAGTGAGAAAAAATTCTATATTTAAAGTTTCATTTCTAGCCTGGTTCTCTATAATTTGGTCGTCTTGCAGAGCTCTACTCATACTCAAAGTCGCTAGATGAACTTATTACTGTCTTTTATTTGAAATTTGAAAGTAAAATGAATATTCAGAATATTATTTCAAAACATCAGTCGTATCAGTCTTATAAATATCGTAAAATTATTATGTAAATGTTATTTCGTTATCGACAGAAATTTATATATTTTGGAACCTGCAGTGCGTTTGCTGTCATATGTATTTTATCATTATCATATCTTCCATTTCAGTTCACGAAAAGTGTATTCAACGTCTGCTTGGTCCATTTACACTGCTAATCAATCTTCTTGAAACAATAAACTAATGTGTTAGTGTAGCAGACAGAAATTATTTTACTTCGCCTGTACCAAACTTTCAAGCAAAATGCCGTTAATGCGGATGTAATTCATACTAATTGTACTTTACGTATAGAAAATTTAAGAAAAATTGTTGGACCAGTTTTTGAGAAACATTCAAAAGAGTAATTTGACCTTCATGTGAATTACCTTTTGTTTTAAAGTTAAAAGAAATTAGAGCACGTGAATCGACAAGTAAATTCTACCGTAAATACGAAATGCGAATTAAATTGGTTCATCAGTTTACTCAGAATCGCTGCGCACAGACGGACTGACGAACGTTATGTCAAAAACAAATTTTTCTGAATCAGGGATCGCCAAAACGGATATTTCCGTCCAAATCTCGCTTTCGAATTTAGTTTCGATTTCAAAACTTTTTATATACTACGTATGTGAGAAAGTAAAACCACCGCTACTGGAGTTGAATGCATCATTTTTGGTACCCCCTTCATACACCCCTAGCACCTCTTGGGTAGGGAATGACTTATAAAATATTAAATGCTAATTTTTTTGTTTTTTCAGATATTTTTAAGTTGGTTTAGTACTACTGATGCTCGACGCCTAGAGTTTTTAAATTGACAGCTCGTAGGTTAAAAATATCTATGTTTATGTATCTTGCAATTTCTCGCACATATGATGATCAAGAAAGGGATATTTTTATTGTATTATTTCTTTCATTTTCAATTGTCCTGTACACTATTATTTTTTGCATGGTACTTTTTAAATAAAAGCTTGTTCGAAAAAAATATTTTCTTCATGTTGATTTTATTCACAGATTCGTTTGAATTTCTGTAATCTTCCATTATTATTAAATGAGTGAAAATTTATCATCAATACAGAGAGTACAATATCAAAAATCCAACATGAAATTTGGTATAAAATCGCTTTTGTACTGTAAAGTCTCACTATGAAATAAATTTTCAAAATTCGTGTTTGAAAGGGATGAATTAGAGTCAAATGGGCAGATTGCTAGTAATATTTATTTATTTATTCAATACTTTTTTGCGAGGAGAGATGTTTGGTTGCCGGGGAACTTTTGATACCCAACAGACATTTGTCTAGAGAAGGTGAGGAAAACCCCTTTTGAAGATTTCACCTAGTTCGTCCGAGCATGGTTTGAACCCAAGCTCTACCGCGAAGACGCTACCACCAGACCACCGCTGTCGGTGTATTACTAAAGTAAAAATACAATATATATTCTTGGTAGATTTGCAATGTTTTATATAACGTTTAGTTAATTATTTTGACTTCGTCACGTACTTCATCAATAATGTAAGTACATTTCCATGGATTCGTGACATTCAGATCCAAAATCATGTCAACATTTAGTAAACATAAATAGTGTTTAGTGGACATAAACTCCCCCCGCCGTTGTAACACTACTCTGACTTCTGAAGCGTTAGCATTAATCTCAACGACTCACAAAAAAATAAAGTAGACTGACCTATCGAGGTTTTACAATTCTTTTCCATTTCATTTTGTCCCAATTTGCTAATACTGGTCGCCCCTCCCGAATTAGGTAAGTTGGACTGAATGGCAACCCTAGTATCATAATTCATATTACCAACTCAGAAAATTGGTTTGAACACTAATATCGATCGTTTCCGATCATTTTTGCACGTCACGCTCTTTCCAACCCCACCTAAAGGGGTGCTAAACATACTACGTGGTTTGAATATAACGGTATTGGTAGCATAATGTTTATCCAGAACCACAGAAAACTGTGGAATGAACACAAATAGGTCTTTTATTTTTTATCATATCACCCTGTTCTCACTCCTCTGTCACTTACTTAGGGGTGGTAAGGACGCCATATCTCATGAGACCTGAATTTACACTTTCACAGTATCAGGATGTCACTATTCATCTCAGTGACGTTGAAATATGAGGACTCATCTCTAATATTCATATCATTTTGGATGATTTTTACGTGGCATACCCTTCCTAATAGGTGGAACGGGTGTGTAAGGGCTGTTCGTCCCTTCAAACGTTCCCAAGAATGTCATAACTCATCCCAGCGCACTCGAAAACCACGGTTCCATCAATAATATCGGACCTTTTCGACAGTTGACGTGTCATGACATTCATCTCAACAACCCAAAATACTATTAACACGACACTTATATCGATCAATTTCGATAATTCATACGTGTTATACCATTCCCCACTCTCACCTTTGATTTTAATAATGCATCTCAGCAACCCCAAAAACTATGGTACTGGCAGATTATTCACCTCAGAAACCCTGCAAACAATTTATTTGATGCAAATCGGTCCTTTTTAATTATTTTTTCGTTTCATCTCGTTTCCATCTCCACAAGGGGGAAAAAGGGTATGTTATTTCCCATTGAAACTGATGTAAGACTTAAACGACATCAGGGGTGACACCTTTTATCTCAGAGATGTAAAAAATTGTGAATTTGTCATACATAATAATTTTCATACTATGTCATTATGTTGCCCTACCGTTTATAAATTGGTAATTGATATTTCGACCAATTCCGAGTTTCCAATCGAGCTGAAGATTTTAAAGATATGTGTGGTTTTCATGGCAATACAAGATACTCGCACTAGTTTACAAAAATCTAACACAAAAGGGAGTGAAATATCGCTAAATGTATATGAGTGTATACTTCACCATAACTCAGGAATGCTAGTAATTTCAACCCAACTTGGTGCACAGATGACTGATTATGTGACAACAGGCACCCCGGTACCCCAAGGGACGAGGTAAGAAGGGAATGTCGAGTAAAATAATGGCAAATGATAGGACAGTCTTGTTTGCTGTACTGATTTGACAAACAAATAAACAATTTTGAATACTAAAAAGTGTAAAACAAATGTAAAAAATATTTTATTAAAACATGCTTTTATTTTCAGAAATTTTAAAGTAGTATTATGACTCTTGACTCCTCCTAAATTTCCATCTCCCAAGTCGAAATCAAGCCTAACCTTCTTTTGCTGTCTTGTTTAATTTATTAATGTGTGGGTTTCGCCCCCAACCTCCTGCCACAATATGTTGGGCAATTAGTAACCTCTCTTCCTTTCTCACAACCGTTATATTATGTTTCTCTATATCCTCATGTCCGTGAGTAATGAATTCATAGTGAGATCTCCCTGGAGCTGTCTACCATAAATGTCCTAAACTGGCAGTTTCGACTATAAATTGTTAGTATGGTTGGTATTGTTACAAAAATTAAAGATTATTGTCACAACTAACCCCATAGTATAATTTTTTACATCCATCAAGATAAAGTTAACTTACTAATCGTAAAAAGGTGTGCTACATCAATGATAGGTAAATTTTGAAGTGAGTAAAACAAAGTGAGTAAACTACTACATAATAACGACGACAAACAAAATTTTGTGATTATAAAATTGTACGTTACCTGGCCAATATAAAGCGCGCGGAATTTTACGGTAGAAAAGCGTTTTTATCTTCATTAAATTTGATGATTATTTATTTTTTCCTTTTTAAATTACTCTCTAAAATTTGAAGTGTTTTAACACTTCTATTTTAAATATAGTTTTATGGATAATTAAGGTTAATTTTTTAGATAGATATGTACTGTCGTGAATTTTCTTGTAAAACCCTTTGGTGCCAACAATATTGCCATTAATAATTGTAACCTATCTCTAACCGTTTAGGCAGCTTAAGCGAATATAACAATATTTTTTTCCTATTTTATCGACGCTTATTTTCAAAAACCATTTCTATCTTTCTTATCACACATCTAAAAAATAAAAGGTAACCTAAGTTCGTTCTGGACATCTAAACTATCTCCTTGCCAAGTTTCTCATCACGATTGGTTCAGTGATTTAATAGTGATTAGGTAGCAAATAGACAGATATTCTTTCGTGTTTCGCTTTTATATATTACATAGAATATACGACCTTGAATGACAGAGAAATTGCTGCCACCCTTTTATGCACGATTAAACTATTCAGAACCATGTATAAATGTGTTTTCGTGATTGGGCACGTAGAGTAGGGTGAAGCTGTAAGATCCACTGGTAAGAAGCCCCTCTATGCATACCTCCATAATATTAAGTTTCTTAGACAAGTGAGTTGTTAATGTATGAAGAAGTAGCGTAAAGAAAAGACATGCCACTTCCCGCAATCAAATTTTTCAAATTTTCGAGCGCCGGCAATACTGTGCATGCGCACGACGAAAAGAAATCGCGAAAATAATAAGACATTCTATTTGTATTATAACTCGCAGCTAACTTTTTATCTCATCTAGGAATTTTTGCTGAAATTTTTGAATCCGCCTTTGCCTTACGGCCCTTGATCGGAATTGATGGGTTGGTCCCTTGCTTGCTTCCGGAGAGTAAATTAGTTTATTGTCCTCCACGTGGTCATACGCAGTTTCTACTGCTTTTTTGACAATAAATTTATTATTAACATTTAATTTATAGATAGTGATGTTTTATTTAATGTAACGTCGCTGTTTTTTTAGTGTACTGTTTTATTGTTCCTAAATAACTTCAAAAATTTACTAACCGATAGAGTTAAAAGGACCAACGACAACAGTGCAAATAACCTGGTTTGTGCCCCTCAAAGGAGTTTATAACACCATTCGCTGCAATGCTGTGCTAAGTTTTGAACTTTGCTTTAATTAAGATTAACTGTCTTGAGCGTCACCTTTAAAATTTTTATTTTGATTAAGTTCCTAATGATACTTCTTAGCAAAGAAAATGAAACCACATATTTGTTATTAAGTCTAAAGCGCTGTGCTCTACTTCTGAGTTTAATTAAAAATAAAATTAAAAGATGTTAAAGGTCTTCTGATCAAGAAACAGAAATTAATGATATGTCTTTAATTCTGATATGCAGTGGAATCATTTTAAGCTTAGTCACAATTAAGATAAAGTGTTTTTAACTTTAATACATTTGTAATAATTAAGTACCTAGGCACTCAACATAGCCTAGTACAGAATACTATGCTACGTAAAAGAAATGTAATGAATAAATATATCACGGCCTTTTGTTCAAAGAAATGAAAATAAAGATTTAGACATTGATGTCATTATCATTTAGGTATTATTATTTTACCCATTTCTTTATTTATTTGCTTCAATTATACATGAAAGTCTATTTAATTATCTTGGATCTTTTATTCCATTAAGTTATCCTTTGTACCCCGTTTTTGGGGCATAAAGGTCCAATCGACACACTTTCAATGTCGATAATATCTGGTATATAGACTTAAGCTGACCATTCTCGTATATGGAGAACTATTTAAATTAAAGTTTTTTCAAAAAACCTAATAAGTGCGTCTCTATGAGACAATGTACGAAAAACAAATTTTTACCCCCGCTTAAATGAAACTGATCATTCCTTATTTTATTTTGCTAATTAAAATAATAAATTTAATGAACTCAAACCCATCACTTAGTTTTTTGTGTATTGAAGATATTACTTGAGTACCTAAAAAGAGAAAAGGAACTTGCGACGAATTGTTTAACCATTACAGAGTTGATCAGATAGAAACCAGAGTGCGTTCTCCGTATCATTCCGCCGTGTGATTTGAGAATGGTTACTCTCAGCTCGCATTGCTACTGTCAAATAATCATATGAAGGATAAGCGATATGACACTTTGCAAGCAGGAGATGCATTAAATGAACCAGAAAATACAAAACTCATTTCGTGATAAAACGAATACAACTGAAGTTAACATTACAAGCAACAGTGACTTTTCATCATACCTGTAAACCTCCTAGTAAATAATTACATTTAAGGATACCAAAATTCTACTAATAAACAAATCCTATTTTCCAATAACTTCAAATTAGATGGATTTCAAATGTACTAATTTACCCCTTCCGCCGTTTGATTAATATTATTTGATTCTGGTTTCCCTGAGATTAGTTTGATGTTTTAGGACAATGCAAACAAATTTAATGCCGATATTTTGTATCACATTCTATATAAATGCACACTTCTTGTAATTTACTTAACACAGAAGATAAGCCACCAGTCCGCCAAGCTCTGGTTGATTGTAGTTTTCAGTGTGTATCTCGGACAGTAACTATGAACCCTCCGGTCTGAATGGTTTCCTCTGTTAATGTGGGATGACTGCTTTAGTAGTGCAACCTTAATGGGAACGAAACACACAGCGTCCTTCCTTCCCTTTTCTCATTTCCCAAATGGCCACGTTTGCAGAGGCGGTAGAGGTTCAATAGATTAGAATGTGTTAACAGACTGGAGATGTCCTCGCGGTTATACATCAGGCCATGAAACTTCAGTATTCGAAAACCACTTCTCTTTAATCTTTCCTGTTTACGAAATGAAATCATCTGCGGCTTCTTTATTCTTTACTTTGCAGCATGTAATTTTATTTATTTATTTTATTTTCATTTGTTTGCGAGACTATTTATTTATTTTCATTTTCATTTGTTGGGGGAGAAATGATTTAAATTTGGAGAGAGAGCGTATCGTCAAAAATATTTTTTAAAGGATGATATAGTTTGTTCTGACCACGACAATGCTTCATCCATAATTACCCCAAGGATCCTTACCGTTGACGAGAACGGTATGGCAACTTTATTCAACTTTATTGGTGGTAATTTATTCTTGTTTATTTTTCGTAAAAGTTTAGGGTAATCTGGGATTTTTTTGTATTTAGTTTCAGTCCATAATTTTCTGCCCACTGAGATACAGATTCCAATTCATTATTAATATTAACTATTTCTGTAGTTGCTTCGTCTGGATTAAAGTGGATGTACAGTTGTAGGTCGTCTGCGTACAAGTGCATTACCACGTGGAAGACAATAAACTGATTTACTAAAATAATTATAAAAAAATAAACATCGATAAATCCAAAAACCCTTTTGCATATGTTAAATTAACCGTATTTGCATACAAAAAGAGATATATTTTTTACATACATGAACCGAACTTCATTTGTTCGTGAGATGTAGTAAAAGCAGCAAAAATTAGAGAAGTCATATTTCATCGTAATTCATTTCTTAAAAAAATGGAAATTCCGAAAATCCTTACTTAGTGATAATATACAATACATTATCAAAATTTGTAAGTTGCTATGTTGTAAATATTAATTTTTGCGCTGCGTTGATGAATGAGTGAATGATACATTCAATGAGTCAATCAGTCAGAGAGACAGTCATTGTCTATGGAAAATTGGACTTGTGTTAGATTACGCTATTTTACAGAATACGCGAGTAATTTGTAAAAACTGCATACATGCATAATTATAAATTATGATTTATTTCCATGCATAATGACTTACTGTTGACGAAAAAAGGTATGAACATGCGTATTTGAAATGTCATAAGAAACGAACAAATGCACCAAATTGAGCAAGACTAACATCAAAAGTTTGAATTCTATTAGTGCATGTTAATCAATATATTTTTTTAACATTCCTTTTAATTTATGACTACGTTGTAAGGAAAGTTTGTTGACCGTTTTCAGTATTGAGAAAAGAAAAGAAAATCTTACTTTCCAACATCAACGAAATGACTAGAACGGATTCTGCATGGATAAACTTACTAGCACTAAAACATTAGAGACTGTGCAAATAAATTTGCTAAAATACATGCACAAGGATGATGAGGTACGAAGGACCAAATGTTTAAATGAATTAGAAAATGAGGAAGGTGGATGAGGTGTAAATTAGCACTGACTACCAACAAGACAATTTAATGACATGCAATAAGACAATGAAGAAAAATAATGAAGAATATGACATGCAATATGAAAATGGAGAAAAATAATGAAGAATATGACATGCAATATGAAAATGGAGAAAAATAATGAAGATACAAAGCTGAATTTCCGTGACAGACTAATGAGATGAGATAATCCGTTCCTTAAAATTCAGCTGGGATGGCGTGGTTCGATGTCGAGTTGACTGGTTTTGTGTTATGCCTAGTTGAATTGCATTGAAGACCGATGAATTGAAGAGAAGATCTTCAAGTAGATAATAATTCCTTCAGCAGTGTCCTGGTGCAGACTGAAGGCGAAAAGATTGGTTTGCATACCGACTGATGCGAGTCGTAAGGCGGAGTGGAGTTGCCTCTCCAGACGAATGAATGAATGACAGAGCGAATGAATGACCACCTTGTTGGAGGCCGTCTCTTTGTAGGCGCGGGCTGCATGTGCTATTGGTGGGTTGATCGATATCGTGACGTCACAGCTTAACCGCGTATCGATTATTTATCGATGTCGTGAATATTACGTAATATTACGGAGTTCTTGTACATGGTTCTGGCGAGTTAGTGCAGCATCGTAGTTTACAAATATAATTAATAAAAGAGTTTGTAATTAATAGCCAGTTATATTATGTCCAATCCTTTCGTCTATTTTTTAACTCAAAGGCGTAAAATTTTAATAGAACTATGAGGTTGGAAAATATTCTCCAGAGAAGTCCAATTCATTGTGCACAAAGAGTATATGATTCACAGATGATTCACTTGTTTGATAACATAACACACAAAATGTCAAAACAGAGACCTATGGAGATTTTTTTCTTGATATTTCTGCAAACCTTGTAATCCTTGAATAGCTCTCGGATACTTGTATATGTTGCTTTTGTCCGTTTCCCTCGTCTCATTCTTTGTCACCGGGAAAATTAAATTCTTCTTTTCATTCAGCTCTGGACTTCCCACATCCACCACCTTCCACCTTTCGATACTTAATAATTCAGAGAAAATCCAGAGTGCAGGAAGCCAAAAAGAGTATTTTTAGAAGATCCCAAAGCAGAGAAAAGTTGGTGGTTTCTGTAAAGGTCTTGCAAAATATCAATAAAACTGTTATTTTCTTTCATAAATTTGGTGCTATTTTCTTTTAGCTCCTCCTTCTAAATGTTATCTTTTGGAATCGTGTTCCCGGAAGACCTCTCGCCCTATCCTTTCCATCAGTTGTGTTTCTTCAAATTTGTGGTATCGACCATAATTGAAACTTTCACTCTATTTTAGTATTCAACGGTTATTTCTAAAAACTCACATCATCTCCCCTAACATAACATCTGCTACAACATTAATTCAATTAAAATGTAATGAACCGTGTAATGGGAACACTCGATTATATCAAATGAAAGGCTGAAAAAATACTTTTCCCCTTCATTCTGTTATGATTAACGGTTGTTCTTGCCTACATCCTAAATTTGAAAAAAAAGATATTCCGTTTATACCTACTTACTGCACTTCAATATCGTGCGTCCACAGGGGTTTCGAAAGTTTCTGTCTTTATGCATCATTAGAACAAGAAATAATATGTTCATCTATCCTACCAAATAGTTACTCATATTTCATCAAATATTCAAAATTAATATTCCTCCCTTTGTCGCTGTAGGTAATTGTTCAGAAGGATTCAAATCGAGTATCCAAGTGTCATTGTTATCATTTATTGAGAAAGATATTTCATGTGATTTCCTACGGTACTAAATTCCAAATGCCAAAAGATGTCACTACGTGGTGCTTGGCGGTGTTAGCGTGCAAGAGTTCCCGAGTTCTTTCATTGCTTTTAAATTCCGCCATCTAAATGGAGAAAGAATTTTTGCAAAATATCTTATTCTGGACACTTAAATTAGCCTTATATTCAGGACAAGTCAAACACCTTGATTTTACTTGTTTTGGAGCCTTCGATTCAAATGGATTCAGGTCCATGATTTTCATTGCATATTCGTGATTTTGGCGCTAGACGATGCTAGTGCGGTAAGCATACAATATTTTTTTTAGTTTTCGACTATTTAATATTAAATAAGATTCTTGAAAAAACAATAATGAGCCTTTAATTCTGGTTAAGTCAGATCTAGGGTTGCAACGTTGCATCTCATGAGCTCTTTCCTAAAAGAATTGTTTAGTTTTTAAACCAAATTATTAGAGTGAAAAGAAGTGACTCTGTTGCTGGTCTAGGATAAAGAATTTTGTGTAAAATAATTGTATCTAAAACTAAATAAATAATTGTATATAAAATTAATAATCTATTATAAACCTTTCGTGAATTTATATTAATATAAATAAAACATAAATTGCTCTGAAAATCTATGAAG
Source organism: Laupala kohalensis (assembly GCA_002313205.1). Classification (NCBI taxonomy): domain Eukaryota; kingdom Metazoa; phylum Arthropoda; class Insecta; order Orthoptera; family Trigonidiidae; genus Laupala; species Laupala kohalensis. The sequence continues at coordinate 244,821 of NNCF01125998.1, read as the reverse complement.
ACCATAAATATATGAGTTCTTCAATACAGCAAAAGATTTCAAGTAATAGAGGTTATTTTAAATTGTTATAAATTCAGTAAGAAACTAATACTTAATGCAAAACTTGTAACTTAGAAAACAATTAAAAATCGGTTTAAAACTGAATATACCCTCTCAATATATCTCAAATTTAAGAAATAACGTGATGTAAACTTATTATTTTATTGTAGTACTAGCTGATTACCCGGCGATGTCCGGGAGTTTCTTAGACTTCTTTTACTCAGGAAAAATAAAATCCATCTATATTGTAAGACCAAAATATTTTTACTTACTGATTTTTAAAAACATGTACAGAATCCTAACTTTTAAATTCATAATAATAATACTGATATAATACAAAACTTGACTGATTAACCTTAGAAAATTTCCACATTCATAAAATATTAGAACTGAATGTCCCTCTGTGCAATGAACATTGAAGCAACCTTTCTTCTCTTTTGACCCTTCTGCTGGAATAACCCATCTACTCAAGGACTTTTCCCGGACACTTCTCTAACCCTCCGCCTCCCCTCCGCCGGCTCCTACTTACCTGTTCTTAAATAGCGCCCCGTCCAAACTTTCGGCACATTTGCCCCTTTGATACTAGGCGTTGTCAGGTACGTTCAACTGACTTATTTATTTTATATTTTCATTTAGTTGCAGTTTTATCTCTTATCCACAGATTCATTCTACAATAATTTGTTGCTGCGTTTCTTAAAACTTTATTATATTTGAATTAATTTCAAAATTCTATAATTGTAACAAATTTCGAATATTTTCAAAACTTCATATTTTCACAAATTTCAAATATTTATAAACTTAACAAAAATTCCTGTACCTTGCATTCTTGCATATTGCTTACATCTTTGTATTTCGTTTTATTTTAGGTTGAAGATGCCAATTAAGGTGGCGAAAGAACTATCTGAATAAATATTTTACTAGTAGACAACAATACATCTTTCATTTATACTTAAAAATGAATTCTAGTATCGCCTCACTGACAGTGTACACTACACCATCTCGCGAGAGACGCGCCAGTCGAATTTTCGCTTCCGACGCATGTTGCGGCAACACCATTTCATTAAAATTCTTGTAAAATCTAAACTACAAGTCGAAATTTTACAATTTAAAGGCTTTTCTTATCTTTATTAAATGCACAAAACAAATAAACCATAAAATTTGATGATGATTAATATTTTGTTGTCTAAATTACTCTCTTAATTTTAAGAAATTTAACACTTCTATTTTTAATAAAGTTTTATCGATAATTTAGGTTTATTTTTGTGGATAGACATATGCTGTCATGGACTTTTCGTAGAATTTTTTCTGAGGCAAACAGTATTGCCCTTATTAGTTCTCATCTATCTCTAACCATTTAAGCAGCGTGAGCAAGTATAAATCTCTTTTTTTCCGGATTTTATCAACATTTATGGTCAAAAAACCTTTCTATTTTTCTTTTCACACATTTTAAAAATTAAAGTTAGTCTATGTTCATCCAGGACATCTAAACTATCACCTTGCCAAATTTCATCACTATCGTTTCTGTGGTTTAGACGTGATCAGGTAGCAAACAGACAGACACACTTTCGCGTTACGTATTTATATATTAGTACGGATTAGTCTTGTCCATATCTTCCAAATAGAAAAATACCTCGAAACACCAAACAAAACTCCCATTCGATAAAATGGTTGACAGTAACTGAAGTTTCAAACATGTTAAAAGGCACACCAAAAGGTATAGTTCCGGGATTTGATCTAATTACAGGAACAGTGTTAAAGAACCTATCAAAGAAGACCATTGATTTATTGACGTCTATTTTTAACGCCATACTTCGAGTAGGACATTTTCCGTCACAATGGAAATATGCCGAAATAATTCTCACACCCAAGCCTGCTAAACCTCCACATGAAGTTAATTCATATAGCTCCTGTCTATGATGTCTAAAACCTTTGAAATATTACTCCTCAGACGTTTATACTCGATTCTAGAAAGTGGAAATCTTCTACCCTCACACCAATTTGTATTCAGAAGGAAACGCCCTACAATTGAACAAGTTCACAGGATAGTGGAAGCAGAAAATGATGCACTAAAAAGAAAAGAGTATTGTTCAGCTGCCTTTCTAGACGTCAGACAGGTATATGATAAAGTGTGGCATACAGGACTTTTGTACAAAATTAAAAAGACGCTTCCACAATCATTTTTTTTATTTTACGGTCTTATCTCTCAGAAAGGTATTTTCAAATCAAACAAGACAATGCAATTTCACAGTTTTACCCAATGAAACCAGGAGTACCGCAAGGAAGCTTGCTTGGACCTATCCTGTATTTATTGTACACCGCAGGTCTTCCATGAATGATACTACACGTACTCACAGCTACTTAAGCAGACGACACTGCCATATTAACAAATGAAAGTGAAGTGGTTGCTGGGGAAGACTTAGAAGAACATCTAGCTTTACTAAGTGACTGGTTTAAAGATTGGAGAATAAGAACTAATGTCGACAAATCCATTCATGACACATTTACTTTGAAACAGAAAACAAACCATGGTATCAAAATGAATACTAAAACCATTCCCCAAGACGAACACGTCAAATATATTGGTATACACCTGGATAGCCGAATGACATGGCGAATACATATAGAAACTAAAAAAAAACATGATTTAAAAATAAAACAATACTATTGACTCCTTAGAAAAAAATCTACTATCTCTAGAAAATAAGTTGCTCATATATAAAGTTGTTCTTGAACCCATTTGGACTTATGTAATTCAGCTGCGGGGAACGGCGTCACTATCCGATATAGAAATCTTGCAACGTTTTCAATCTAAGACACTTAGAATGATAGTAAATGCTCCATGGTTTGTTAATAACAAAACACTTCACAAACATCTACATGTGCCTTATATACAGAAAGAAATATCAAAGTTTTTCAAGAAATACCAATCGAGACTTGAAATGCACGAAAATACTCCAGCCTTCAAGTTACTAGACAACAGTGAAGAACTTTAAAGATTAAAAAGATACCATCCCTTGGATCTCCGATTCCGATTTCAAGGATAAATTACATTGTTATTAAATTACTATTATTTATTTTGTTTATTTTAATGTTTGTATTGTGTTGTTCATGTAAGATAAATTCAAGTAGTATGTTTCTAAATGTAAATAGTAAAATCAATGTAGTATAACTACATAAGAGGATTGTCAATGGACAACTCCTCTTACTCTATGTAGAAAATTTCTCTGTCATAAAATTTGCCCGTATTTCTCTGTAATCATGAACAAATTGCAAATAAATTTTTAATATATAAGGAAATATCTTCCACGTTACAATATTGTTAAGATCTATTCCTATAATTCATGTTTTAATACTGTAATACACTCGGTAAAACCAAACTATAATATACCAATCTTTGAAATACGTACTTCTAACAGTATTAACATCCCATTAAACTGTGAGAAAAAAACCAAATATACTAATAGTTATACTTTCATCTATCATTTTACATGAATATTTATGTAAAGCAATAAACGTTTGTCTAAAGAAAAGTCGAAAAAATATTGAAATTAATCAAATATTCTAATGGTAGAAATATATTAGTTTCTAAACGTAACCAAGTTAATGATAATATAAAAAAATGAGGGAAACGAAAAATCTACAATACAGTATAGAATATTTCTGAATTAAGGAGGCCATAAAGTTATCAATTTCTAAATATTCGTAGAGAGAAACAAGACATGTATTTTGTATTTTAAATCCTTTTTTTTCCATTGGTTTTGGTATCCGTGTTTTCTGTAACGCTTGTGTTGCCTGTAACGCTTGTCATTGCAAGACTATTTGCTCCAACTTTTTTTTCATCATCTTTATGCAACTCTAAGCTGTCGTATGTGATATTATCACGACTTCTTGTATCTTGTATCGTCTTTCCTCAAGGAATCGCTCATCTACATTTTGCAACTTTACTTTTTTTAAAAGTATATCTCTGATTTGTCGCACTTGAGTAACATAATTGACGTATTGACAATATATTTTCTTTGTTGCAATCTGTAACTTCTTTTCCTCAGGCAAAAATATTACTTCTTCTTTTAAAAATCGTAGATATCTATTCCTTTCCTGATCATACATTCACACTCCCAGTGTTCCATGTGTTCGCAATTTTCCATTCCTTTCCCACACATACATACTGCAGTCTCCCTCCGTCGTATTCTCATTAAATACTCTTCAAAATTGCCATGATTTGTTAAAAATTGTATAACATAGCTATTTGTTTCAAAAAATTTTGACTTTTTCCTAAATCGCACATCAAGCATATATTCATAAGATCTTCTTCTCTTTTCACTGTTTGACAATCTTGTCTATCACCCGCTTATCAGTTATATTCTAATCTCCTCTTCCAATCGTTTTCGTCATTTTTCATGTCCTTTCCATTAACTATAATCTTTTTGTGCTTTTTCGTGAGTTGACAAAACTTAAGCTTTTGTGCATATTGATCAGCTGGCAGTATTCCATTTATTACATTTAATGCTTCTCCACTAACTGTTCTGTGCGCTCCTGTTGTTCGCAATAAGCACAAGCATTGCAATCTTGCGAACTTCCTTCCCACCTCTGCTGGCACCAATCTATGTCCCTATATCCGTATCCCATAAAGAAGCATTGGCCTTATTGCTTCTTTTATACAGCTGCAGTATTTGCTTTTGTCGTATTGGGTAGTGTGTCAATCCTATACGCAACAAGTAGTAATAAAAGCGTTTTGCTTTATCTTTTTATTCATATGAGCAGCAAATTGCAACTTCTCATCAATTACTATTCCCAGATATTTGTGTAAACGTACTACTTGTATTTTCCATCCATGCATCCATCTTGACCACAGGTTATTTCTCATAGATAACCCAAACAACATTGCCTTGGTTTTTTCTGGCGAGAATTTTAAATGCAGTTTATAACTACTCCTTTTCAACTCATCTATCACTTCTCTGCAATTTCTCCCTAACTCTCGCCGACTCTCTCCTTCTATCTCCACAACCAAGTCGTCCGCATACGCTACGGCCTGTATATTGCTCTGCCGCATATACACCAACACGATTATTCATCACTACGTTCCGTAGTATTGGCCCACTTGCTGAACCTTGGGGACACCCTTTCCACATTTTTCGTACAATGCATGTATTACCTATTTTAAATACATAGTGCGATCACTTAAATATGACTGTAATAATTCTATAAGATGACATGGAATATTCATTGAACGCAATGTATGCAGTATCACACATAATCATTATCAAATGCACCTCTTATATCGAGAAAAATACACAACATATACTTTCCCTTTCTTTCTCTTACATCCGTCAATAACTGCTCAACGGCATCAATAGTCGATCGTCATTTTCGAAATCCATATTATTTTTGATCAAACAATTTATTTTCCTCAATATAATCCTGTTTTTTGTAGTTAACCATTTGTCACATATTTTCCCATATGTCGGCACCAAAGATATTGGACGATATGATGCTGGCTTGGTAGGGTCTCTTCTTCCCTCTTTTAGGAATAGGCGTAACTCAACTATTTTCCACACGGGAATTTTCTGGTCTTGATACATTTGTTGTAAATGCGTAGTTATTTCTCTTCACAACAATCGTATGTCCCCTGCACCATTTCATGTGAAATTCCGTCATAGATAACACTTTTCCTTTTCCGTAATCCTTTCACTATATTTCTTAACTCATCTCTTGTCATTGTATATGCAATCAATCATATCATGTTGTTCACCTTTGTCTTTTTTCGAAGTCAGTTGCTCCTCCTCAGATCCATACAAACCATTCAAAATATGACTACCTACCTCTTCCCATGTTTGCAATCCCTTGCCATTGTGCAACGTACTGTACCATATTGCCCGTCTTTTTAACTTATTAGCCGTTATTGTATAAGGTAATTCCCAGCATGATTTTTCCATTGCACTCGTCAAAAACCTTTCTCAACTTTCCTGCTTAGCCTGTTTTATTTCTCTTTTAAATTCAGCTTTCTTCGTTACACTGGATAAGTACATCCCATTCGTCTAGTCGTTTTTGGCTTATGTAACTCACACGACGCTGCAAATTATTATTTTCTTCTTTTAGTTTTGTCAACTTATCAGTCAACCATACTTGACCCTTTCTTCCAACACCTTTTTTTCGATATCTTTCACATTCGCTGCGGAACGCTAATCGAAAAGTATGAATTTCGTCATGTACATCTGCTGTTTCCTCTATTCCCATTATTATCTTTGAGATCATTGCCTTTTTCCGCTCATATCTTTTCCAATTCACTAATACTCGTATATTTGCATCTGACCTTTCTTTCCCTTGTGTCTCATCCTTCGTATCCCCTATTTGTAATAATATAGCTACACAGTCAGTCCAGTCCATCATCCAATTGCTAATTCTTTTTCACATTTTCTCTCCTTGTTAATGTCAAGTCTATCGCTGAATTTCCTCTCGGTCCCATAAATGTATTTTTCCCAAAGGCATTTTGTATTATAAGTCCCCCTATCAGTATAAATTCTTCAATCGCCTCTTTGATGTTCATCTGTCACCCCATAGCCCAGATCGTGCGTTTGTATCAACACATATCAATATGTCCCTGTCATTATTAACCTGTATAACGTTTCAAGTACATCTATGTTATCTCGTATGTTACCACTAAACTGACAGTACATATTAACTAGTAATACTTCGTTTCCCTCCTTTTCCATTAGCAATACCAGGCAATGTTCTCTACTATACTCGGTCATCTCCATGATATTCAGCGCTGCATCCAATACTATAGTTGTTGCCCATCACCTTTCATTACCCATTACTCTTGCTTGCAAAGGCAGAAAGCACATCTTCCCTTTCATCGTATAACATTCTTGAATACGTGCTACCGAGAAATTTTTACGTCTCATATATTCCCCTAATCCTCGCGCTGCTGTTTTATTGCGTTGCACATTTTGCAGTATATTGTAAACCATAATCAATAGTACTTTCTAACTCTATTTTACCACATTATATTCTCCACATTCTCTATTATACACCTCATCATCACATTTAACTTTCATCCTTCGGAAATTAATACATTGCTGTTGCTTTCCTTTATTAGGAAATTCTTTAAATTCATGGCCTGTCTTCGCACAATGACCACAAACTAATTCTGTTTCCCCACAATACCGTGCCATATGCCCATAACGGAAACATTTAAAGCATCGTGAAGGTTCCTTGTTCTTTTCCATCCTGTAACTTCTAAATTCGCGATAAATACGTCGTTGGTATTTAATTTTTTGATAATTTTATCCCGCTATTTCCACTATCCAGTTTTCAATATGGACAGCTTTAAATTTCTCCTTATACAATATTCTTGCCTCACGTTAGAATATATCCTTCCTTTCCTCTGCGTCAAAGTTTTGATTCGCGAATTCTACTAATTATTGTTTTCCCCCCTGATCGTTTTCAATACCATATATCTTTATTCAAGGCTTTCTACTGCTTATCTTCGTCATTTCCAAATGCTACATTACTTAACACTTTTTCCTTGTCCTGCTTAATAGGTAAAACAAGTAAGAGATCTTTATTGTCACACGCATAGAATATTTTTAACCTTACCTTTGTCAGCCCTCATGTGATCCTTAACATTGTCCCCTATTTCTCTCTCATCGCTCCCTCTTTATATTAGCAAAAGGGCTTCCTTCTTCTTACGTTGTGGTCTTTCTTACGTTGTACTTCTCCTTCCCAACTACCTTAGCATATGTCGCCTCGCGTGTTTCTATTACACTTCTTAGTCCCCGTTCTATTGTTTGCCCTATTTTCTCTGGGGCAATCTGCATTCCCAATGAGACGCATTCTGTCTCTACTATTCTTTCAACTCTCTCCTTCATTCCTTTGATTTCATTCTTAAATTTTCGGTCTAGTTCCCCATAGATTGTCCGAAACGTCCCAGCCACCCCTTATGTCCCCTCTCTTCTTCTTCCCTCCATTTAGTTTATCTGCGGACCTGCGCCTCGTTTCCCATATTGAAACGTTCATAAATCACATTTATCAATTCTTCTTTCGTAGCTATTCTCTGTTCCACATACTCTTTATCATCTAGAATTCTTTTCTCTAGCTGTCCGATACGATCACTAAACATTTCTCTTAAGAAATCCAAAAATCCCCCAGTCCTCCCAAAAATCATGTTCTCTAATCCGGTCATTTTCTTGTTCAGCAAATCTTCTAACCACATCTTTAATCTACACTCTAAATTTTCCTCTTCTTCCTTGTCCCGAACATCGCACGACTCTTCTTCCTGGTCTCACTCATCCGTTCTATTCCCTTGCGTAGCTGCACCACGATTCCACTGGTCATTTTCTTTAATTTGTTATCTGAAAGAGCTTTTTCCAACTTTCTTTTCACTTTCACTAGCTTATCTAATCTTGAATTATAATTTTTCATTACACTACCTTCACTCCCAGCGTCAGTGATCTCCCCTATCTTATCTCCATCTACATGTACCCTTTCCTTCTCATTTTCTCAATGGACTTGTAACATGTGTTTCTCACGTGTCTGTTGGCTCTAAGACTATTTCCAGATGTTCGTTACGAAGTCACATTTAGTAAACCTCATCTTGTCCAATTAACTGTTTCGCATCTTTCACAAGTTATAACAAAATGATTAATTACGAACGTTTCCCTGACACGTGTTACTGCACGATAGTTTAGCCTCTGTCTATCCAAATGTCGCCAAAAATGGCACACTGGTGCCACTTAGGACCCTCTAAATACTATTGTAATTTGGTGCTTGTATCTTCCTACAGGTAGGTAATATTTCTCTCCGTATGTTTCGGGACCTAGTTTTAGCAGTATAAGTATCCTTATACATCGACGGAGTGCCCAAAGTCCTCTACATGGATTGCCACAATCCAGAGTACTGTTCTCTTTGTATTATATTTTAAGGGGGCTTTGGAAAAACACGGGATGCACGCTTTTTATATGGCCGTGCTGCAGTCCCTACTCAAAATTTAAAGTTATTTTGTAAGCGAATGCGATTTGCTAGCTGTCTATATAGCGGCAGTATTAACGTACAATACCTGTTACTCTGTCGTGCAAAGTTTCAGGAATTCCGCTCAGAAGGTTCGTTGATAAAAGCGATAAAACGTCACATCACAAGTCATGCCATAGACAATCATAGTTATATTATTCTTCAATTATTCTTCCAAATAAAAAGGCTATTCATTTCTAACTTCATCCAGTTGTTCGGAAAATACCTGCAATAATTTTATCGGAACATTGTAAAACAAACAATAACACGTAACAACATATACTTAACTTCATCAATGAATTCTGTAGCTTTCTGAGATCCAATTTGCCTCAAATCTGAGGTACGCACTCAGAAATATGCCCTCTTTTGCTTAGAATGTTACAAAACATGCAGAAATATCAAGATATATCCATAATAACAATTTTTATAGAGAGCATATTTTCAGTTCTTACATGCACGTCGTCAAGTCAAACAATCTGAATTTTCCTTGTCCTCCTCCACCCCTCATTTTTTCTCCTCTGGTATTTAAGAACAATTACCGTGACCGCCTCCCTGAACCTTTTCTTCCCTGCATCTATTGCCGTCTCGCACGACGCAAGCGATTTATCCCGCTCTCTGCAGCTGTCAAGCGACGCGAGCATGTGGGAGGAGAGAAAGGACATTTACCAAACGACCCATGTGCGATTCCCTACTCATTTACCAACAAAGTGGGGAGGGAGTGATGTTCGTGTGTCAGTCGCGTCGCACGTCTGGCGCCTCGTGTGCGGACGTCCAAAGACAAGTCTATCCAAATTGATGAAAAAATGGAAAAATAAAAAAATGTTTGGCAAAAGAAATTTTTTGTGTTCATTCTGAAAATATACGTGTACAATATACGTGTATTTTAGGAGGAGGGATGAAGGGTAGTACTAATGAAAACTACCCTCCAGTTCTTTTATAACATGAGCTACGATGAATTTACATATATTATTAGTAATTTAGAGATAATAAAAGTAGGGAAAAAAATTCACTGGAGCAAAGTTGTTGTTACTTGGTTAGTAACAATGTAATCGTTACTAGTATTAGAATAAAGTATCTGTGGTAACGTAGTCGAAAGTAACTCTTAACGAACGATTCTTTTAGACGTTCTTGGTGACCCTTACTTAATCCATGAGAAAAGAAGTGTCAGAAAGGAAATGCCTCAAGTGACCCACGAAGAAAAAACTGATACGGAATTATTTTTAATTGAAGCGCTGCAGGATAGTGAAGGTAATGTATTAGAACTCCAGGAGCATATTCTATGTTTGCTTGACTTACTGCGAAGGCACCGAGCAAGTCATTCTGATCACCAAAGGGAAAGTGAAACATGATATATTAATTTCCTTCTCCAGAATAAAATATTAAGAGATACGATTTCTTGCATAGATCTCTTGAGACCTGTGGGTTTACAGAAGTTGTAAGACTATGGCAGACGGAAGCGGAGGATGAACGGGATAGTGCAGTGGTTAGCACGTCAGCACATAAAACTGAAAGTCCTGGGTGCCATGCGGTCTCCTCTACCATTTTATTTTATTTTATTTTAATTGGGGCTTTAGGGCTCACCAACGTTTATGTCATTAGAGCCCTTCTCCATTTTAATTCAATACAACATAATTACAGTGTAATCTTTCATAATCCTAAAAAGATCTTGTTTCTTCTCTTTTCAGATATATCTTCCTGGCTATTTACACCGCCGAGATGATAATCAAAAGTGTGTCGAAGGGCTTCATACTCAACAAGTACACGTACCTGCGAAACCCGTGGAATTGGCTCGACTTTGTTGTCATCACGTCAGGTTACGCTACCATGGGCATGGAAGTGGGCAATCTGGCCGGGTTGCGGACGTTTCGTGTCCTGCGGGCACTTAAGACTGTTTCCATCATGCCAGGTGAGTACAAAATACTGTACTATGTGTAAAACTTCATGGTTGATTTTAAGCTTTTACTGAGCCCTAATCACAGCTACTGAACACTTTTTGGAGGAAAATATTTCATTGTGACTATAATTTAAAGGTGCATTCTAGATTTACATCACTAATCGGGTCTCCATCAAATATTTTTCTTTATGTAACTTACGTAAAACCACTGAAAAAATGTGACTTGAAGTAAAATCTAAGGTTCATAGACGGTTACGAGGTTGAGATATGGCAAAACACGAATATTGGTAAACTATTTTTTTCTGTCTCCTATTGCTGGTAAATTTATCGAAAAATTGCAGAAGATAGATCTTAAATATCCCTTCTGAGGAAAAGTGTATTTTACATTCTACCTCTAAGGACTCCTGTGTAAAAATTCTGAAAAAATACAAAAACAATTTAATGTAACATTTTAAAATATAAACCAACATCATTTGTGTTTCTTTTTGTGTACATAACTTTTAACTCAGAAAATATGCTTAAAAATTCAACACCATTCATTAGGCGGTATATTCTCAAGAATAGAAAAAATCGGTGAACATTATGCATCACTTCTAAAGGACGATGATTTAGGAATGATAAGTAAGCTGATGAATAGTCCTAGGTGTATTTTAGGATAATTATGGAACAATGCTACATGACTCTCCTCAACATATTCCCACAATAAGCCAATGGTGTGTTGAAAATGATTCACTATGATAAACTGAGTGCATGCAAACTGCTACGTAAGAAAATTTTCTTGTTACACGTTTCAATCTTAAACACTGAGAGCACTTACTTTCAACTTAAAATTTTATGCTAAATTACAATGTGCGTAACATACACAGATTTTTAATTCATTCTTACACTACAGTCTTTTTCACACCAGGTAGTTAATTTAGATTAGCGAAGAATGATTAAATGTTTCTACTAAACGAGAACACTAGTGGCGGACTGTGTATTAAGATACTGTTAAAATGATGCTCAATTGACGAGCAATGGGGAACAGAATCTTAAATACTGCTACATAAACGAGAAATTTCAATTTGTCGTACAGGTAGATGTAAAACCTTCTGTCGCGCGGAAAGAAAAAAAATCTTATTGTTGGAACAAAACTGAAGAAAAATTAAAATGGTAGAAGATTATTTATGCAAAAAATTAAAAAATTAAAAACCTGACTCGAGTAATGTCGCTGTATTAAAACGTTAACCGTTAATAACAAAAAATAGAGAAAGAAACACATAAAAGTCTCTCGTATATTGGGTGAAACAGTTTCAGCCTTTGCCTGACANTTAGCCGGAATGGATTTATTATTTTCAGCCGATTCGAACGTTCTTGGGCTTAAATGAAGGGTCTGTCTTTGCTCAGGCAATTTTAAACTTTGCTCACACTTAATATTCTAACAATTAATCAATTAAAATATTTTCGGAATTCTGCATATTCCGGGTAAGCGTACATCATTTTAATAAGATCACGGAATAATGAAACTATGTTTTATCAGTGTGTTTGGACCTCTCCAACTTTGCTCGCCCACTACTTTTGAGTATAATAGTCATTTTTGCAATAAAATGTAAAAGGAACAGAAACATTGTTTATTGCTCATGGTCGTCGGCAATTGGTACATATCCGAAAGTGAACTAGCGCGTAGTTTGAATTCTCCACGGTACCAACACAACATGATTAAACTCAATATAACAGGTTCTATTTTCGAGAGGCTTGATGACGTATTTTTTTTAAGTAATATAAATACAATATTTGAAAAATAACAAAGTCGTTAACTACAAAGCTGATCATGAGGAAATATAATGTTAATTACAAAGCTTTATGAAAAAGTAAAATATAGTAATTAGAAGAGAAACATAATGTTAAATTAATTACAACATAATACGACAAAAAACAAAATAAAAAGATGTGTAAAAAATATGGAGTGCAGTATTTTAAAACCTTAGGGGAACATAAATTTTACTCTTTCTGCGAAGGTGAAGTGAGCATAATGTCAACCAAACCAGAATAATACAGTATTTTTGTATTCAAGACAATGCACAATTTTTATACACTTGTGGATTGTAATTACTGCAATTACTTTTTAAACAGGTAATGTAAAATGTAAGTCGAATACGACCTAAAAACCCTTGTAATAAAACTGGTATTCATAATAAAATTCACCACTGAAACTACATCAATATTAAATAGATTTTGCAGTAAACAATCGGTAGTAAAAATAAATAAATCGCTATACCTTGAACAATTTCTTACAGTTTGCATTATTTATAAAATAACTTTCTTAATAACTGTTCATAATATATTATTTTATCTAATATTTTTAACGCATGAGAGCGCGAAGAAACACTAGAAAATATACGCATTTGAGGAAAAAAGTTACTTTTTTTCATAATATTGTCAATCAGTTTCAAAAGTTTACCGCTATGACGATATTTGCATCTGGCTTTACTTATGATCATAATGTCATCAAACATTTACCTCTTGAGAATAGCACATGCGTAACAAACAATGTTTATGCATTTTGTATTTTATTGCAAAAGGAAGCTGTAATACTCAAAAGTTGGTGAGAAACATCGGGGAGGTCCAAACACATTGATAAAACACAGTGTCATTATTCCGTGCTCAGATTAACACCGATGTACGCTTACCTGGAATGTCCATAATTTCGAAAATATTTTCATTGATTAACTGTTAGAAAATTAAGGGTGAGCAAAGTATAAAATTACTTGAGCAAAATTGAACAAAATCTGACCTTTCATTTAAGCCCAAGAACGTTCGAATTGGTTGAGAATAAAAAACCCATTCCGGCTACCTTCACGGAGCCAGAGAGGGGTGAGGGTTGCGAGCTTCTGATTATCAGAGAAAGCGGTCTCACTAATTCAATGACCCTGTCGGTTGCTTATTTCTTTGACAACCTGTTTATACTCGATCATTAGATCCGTTCATATGAACGTGTAACTATTGATTGGCCTGAGTATTCAATAGCCCATATTATCCTATTGGAACCAATAGGCCAGAGCTACGTATACGAAGTAGTTCGTCCACGTGATTCCTCATTTAAGGGTCACTCTGCGACATGTGTGTGTGTGTAAATTAAAAATATAATGATAATCGTGATGTAGTAAAAATACAAATCACTGTGACATGCAGTTTGCAAGTGCTTTTCTGAAAATGTATTTATTTTTACTTGATATGTAGGAACATAGCCTTCGTAATCTTTATCTTTGTGACTGAAGAAAGAGAATACCGAAACTTTTTCTACAAATTTGTGTCTTTCGTGTGTTTTTCTACATTTTCATTATCTCTAAATTTTCAAATTTATAGAAAGTTACTTTATTTTCAAGAACTCCACCAAACAGTTGGTGTTCAAAGCTTACCAGAGGGATGAGGTGAGGTTCGTAATCGAGAGTGAACTTACCATCTTACTGGATAGTGCCATCTAAATCATTTAACTAAACTTAGATAAATTTGATTTAACTACTCGACTAAATATTTTGTTCGAACTTGTTAATTTACTGAACCATTCACCTTTCCTCTAAATTACCGGCCGAATGGGTAATGCGCCGACGTAATAATTATTAAGTGCAGGGTTGTTTTAATATTGGGGCCGGTTTTACCAAATGTCTCGTGAATATTTCATGCTAATATAATTTCACTGTATGCCTAGCATTTTTGACAAAAATTAACATTTTAGATTTTTATTTTTGTCACTCCCAACGTTAAGTTACATGTGCTTCGGGGTATCTGATATGTTATTCGCGCATGTCAGCATGTCTCTGAAAAGAGGAAAACATATTTGTTGTTCTTTAGGCCTATTGACAAACACAGATTAGATATATTATATATAGGACATTTGTAGTTTATAAGTTTCGTGAAAATATTAACGAATAAGATCATCCTAAACAGTATTTCATCCTCTATCTTCGCCTTGATAGAACCTGGTTTGGTGCCTCCACTCTTGCTACTCAGTTCTTTTCGAGACTTGTTTGCTTTATCGTCAGCCTGGTGAAACCAATGGAGTTGCTGGGGTATGGGTCAGTGATGAAGGAGGGCGGGGTAAGCAGACCGCGTGGGTCACCGAAGTCAGATTGTCAGAAGTTCGAGCGAGTTCGAGACCAACTTGCCACTCTGGCTCCTAATACCCTCACAAGCCTCCCTGCGCTAACCCAATGTTCTCCACCACCTCGCTTCCACTTGACGTTTCCCTCGAAGGTGATCGAACAGTGCCTGTTGGTGGACAGACTGGAGTAAGCGTGTTGCCTCCCCTTGGTTGACAAGCTACGTATGGACATAGAGAGAGCTAGGAGAAACGTTGCTGGGAAACGGGTTATCGGTAGTAAGGTCGTCAGGAGACCGCAGTTACTGATGCGGTATTATGGAATGATCGACTCTGACGCTTTAAACTTACAAGATTGGAATACACGCAAATTTTCTCTTACAATCACAAACTCCTTGTTGGCTCGAAGACGAAAACAAGATCTATATCACGGACAGTGACAATTATTATTAGGAAAACACAAGACTTTCAAAACTAAATTCAAAACGGACTTTATTTATTAAATTTAACAAAGTTTATATTTTGTCTCTCGGAAATCATTGCGATGAAATATATCTGCAGAAACTTTTGAAGGTCCCACCAAATCTTACAACTCTTGACGATTCCCTTACTTATGTGTCTGTAATTTTATTTCTCTTTTATTTTATGACTTATACATAATACGACGATGTCCAGACCTTGTGTCCTGTTCTTCCAACTAGTCACATGACTTGAGTGGCTGCAAAATTTATTGTTATAAATTATTACAATTTGTAATTTTTTAGGTATTTTATGTATTATAGTATTAATATAAGACATAATTCTCAAATAAGTTTTGACAAGTTAACAATATGTAAGTGATTCCCTGATCGTACATAAGAATTAATTACTTTTTGCTAGTGCTATCATTTTAAGATTGCTTGATAATTGGACATACCACTTTAATCACTATCATTTAACTTCACAAACGTTGAAATAACAAGTATTTCGTCCTTCATTTCTTCATAATTCAGATTTATTTTTCTAACTACCCATTCCCCTCTTATCAAGCTTTTATACCTCCAGTCATTATTCTAAGTTTTCAAAAGTTAATTTCCTTTTTCCAACATGGTCTCGTATGTTTGATTGAATATCGAAATCTATTTGATGGAACTCAAACTTTTCCATTACACGCGAAGGGGATACATTGAATGAACTTTTTCTGAGGCAAAGTGTAGCAGCCACAATGCTTATTCCAAAAATTTGAAAGAAATTTTCTTGATTGACTCTCGACTGTAAGCATTTATCCTGAGTTATTTGAAAAGCCATAAATCCTTTTTTTATAATTTCTCCTGTAATCCAATAAATGCCGACCTGCTGACCCATCTTGCAACTTTCCAGAATAGTCACATCCCTTTTTCCTCATACCAAAACACGGAAGAATTATTTTGAAATACTAGTTTGCTGATACAATGAACGTTACAGAACGAAATTTCTTCGTGTTGTGGAGAAAGAGTGACTTATAAAGGAAAATAGTTTAGTGAAATTAAATCGAATCCTTACACAGCAGAGCAACATTGCTCCGTCACGCTATCGCAAAACTATTGCAATAATTATTGTCGTGCTATTGCAAAACTATTGCAATACTAACGCAATTAATTTTTAAAATAGAACTATAAGTAGATGGAGAGTTTGTGTGTTTCATCCAAATTAAAAAAACGCAGTGGAAGGGAAAGAAAAGAAATAGGCAAATGTGATCTATTTCTATTACCCATATGCCTATGTCGCTTTCTCGACCTTCCATTGGACTGACGACATTCTCAGCTTTTTCTAACCTCTCGCACAACAACTTCCCAAGCGAGTGGCAACTGCGCTGCCGTTGTGGAAGCAACCCTTTCTTCCTCTTCGGTCTCCCAAAGTACTCGTCGTCATGAACACAAACGCGGCCGTGGAATACAAACGAAGTCGGAGGCGGAGGGCAGTAGACGGAACGGGCAAGCCAAGTGGTTGGGCGTATGGTGGAGGGTTGCCAGCGGGAAGTTGGTACGAGAGGGAATCGTAGGAAGTCCCGACGATGAGAGGAAATGAACCGAAATTGTGCCGAATCGTATAGTTGTTTTCCAGTATGGAGACCAGGTAATACAAACCCATGGAGTATATTGATTTTGTACGGTGAGTTCAATGGAGCGAGAGTACCGCAGATAGTGTCATAAAAGTGTCTGTGATAATGAAACTGCGGTCATGTAAAGTGGGTTTCTACTTATGTAAAATTCTCCTCTACCTCACCTTCATCCCCCAGTCTAGTTAATGGGAAAGGAAATTCGCATTTTTTCAGCAACTCTCTCATCATTTTCCCAACTACAGATTTCTCTGCTACGAAAGGAAAAGTATTATCAAAGGAAACTCAGAATCAAGGTGTACTGATTTTTTAGTATCTACACCAGCTTGATTCACATTTTTTAAAGCTAACTTTCTCAGCATTTGTTCTTCAAGACCTCACTCCATTGCTTGACTTTCTTGATCAATTTAATCAAAAGCAGCCCCTTTCCGATGAAAAAAAAACACATTAAAACTCGATCCAATTGTACTTGAAAAATCCCAATGTCACTATTAGATGTTCTTGTATTGTTTTACTTTAATTGATTTCTTCAGTAAAACTAAAACTTATTTTTAAATAAAAACTTTTTTAACACGCCTTTGTTACAATATTTGATTTTGTACTATTAACATGTATTGCATTAAACTTTGTTCAGTATTTTTACTTTATCTATCGTTAAAAAAATACATTTAAAGTTTAATTTCCGTAAAAGTTAAAATAAGATAAGTACAAAATTTTTGCTTTTTAGTAAAAAAGAGAACCTATTCATTTTGTATCAAACGCAGCTCAATCCAAAATACATTTTATATTTTAAATGTTTTGACTATTAGAACAATTATAAAGTGTTCATGGACATCGATTCTTTTCAAAATACTTCTATACAATCATTAAAATACTTCTACCCCCATTCCAATACGTAGATGAGGGAAGTTTTTCGTCCTTCCAGTAAAATTTCTGAAAATAAATCTAGCCGGTTTTGATTCTAATGATAATTAATATATTGAGATGGGGAATGAAATAAATGAAATAAGATTTTGAAATTACTCTGAATGGGTTTATGTAAATGATACGGACAGCACACAATAGCCGCACTTTTTCGCAACGTAGGGGGATATTGGCTTCACACAAAATATTTTGCTGTACAATATCTTCATATTAAGTACACACTTTATCTATCTTTGGCATGGAACTATCCATACCTACTGCTCAAAACCTGCCTCGATTTTTGAGACTAAAGTATTACGAACCGAAACATGAACTGTCAAATTTAGCTGCCATTGTGATAAAAATGCACTCAAAAACTCAACGTGACCATATATCTATAATTTAAGAGGTCTCAAGGATAATGAGTTATATTGCGCGGTATGTTTTGTGTTTCAATGAAGCAGGTATCGTGTACTTTCACTTGAGACATAATTGTGAAATATGAACCAATCAAAAATATCTCTCTCACACCGCTCATTTTAACAAATTTACTCTTAAGTACAAATTAATTGCTGTGATGAATGAATTCGTTCCTTTTCTGTTTTATACCAAGAAATTTCAATATAATGATCTGACATTATACTCTAGGTGAATTTTTTCAATTGTGATTTATGGTACTTCCATCATTTTGATGTTAATTCTCGTTAAGGAATAAATTTTCTATTAAATTATATGGTTTTATTATATTTTTACATTAAGTGAATGAATTTATATTTATGTGAAGATGAACTACTGTTACCGACTCAAGGGACAATTAAGAAAAACAAAGAAAATATAAACTTGTCGAAGTTATAACCAGTCACTGATCGGGCCCCGACCGAATTTATATCCGGCAATTCCGGACCTTGGGAATTCATGGGTGGCCCACGGTGACTATATAATGCGGTCCAATTCGAGGGACCAGTGGATAGGTTCATGTCAATGTTACCCGAGCAAGCCCACATGGATTTTTTTTTGTGGGGCTTTGCGGATCGTAGACATCGAGGTCATTAGAGCTCTTAAAACTTGTACAGGTAGGGAAAATGCAGTTACGCACTTGGGAGAGCCAACATGACTCTCCCCGCGTGTGGGACTAGCCGAATGACTCAACCATACCCACTAAAAACCGTCCAGAATTACAACTCAAAACTCAAATATCAACATATCTCAAGACATTACATAAATCATTTAACAAGAAGAAGAAAGAGGAAAATGAAAGATACCCTAGCGTCGAAAAGAACAAGAGGGGACCAAGAATAGTCAGGAAGAGAAAGGAAGGAGCCAGGCACAAGTAAGTGGAAGTAATGACAGGCTCAGCTCGGGGCCCCGTGTTTCCCAAACGCGTACTTACCAGATCTGTCCCCTGGGGGGCAGGCCCAAATGGAGAACACCAGGTAGAGGTCAGAACAAATTTCCTGCTAGGAACCATGCGAGCTTTTTAAGTTGGGACCACGCAAGAAAATGCAGCCAGAACCAAGTAAGTCAGAGTTAGGTAGGAAATTTAATTTAATACTCTCCATTTTTCAAACGTACTTCACTGGGCATTGAAAGAACTCACCCTAAGAATGCTCGCAGTTGCGGAAAAAATGAAGGCTTCATAAATCTCCAACCCGGCATAACCTAAAGCATGTGTTCGCCTATAATCGTCAATAATGTCACCGCGCAAACCGATAAGAATTTTATAAACTCAAATTAATTCAAACACAAGAAATTATGGTCAATTAGCAAAATTCATAGCCAACATATATCTGCACATACAAACAAATAAAAAATTTAAATTTTAAATTTGACAAAATTATTCTAAATTTGTGTGGAAAATCGTTCTAAATTTTAAATTAATTAGGATAATGAGACATCAAACCTCCATCTGAGAATTATAAGATCAATTATAAATGTATATGTAAAGGTAATTAATACTGTTCTACAATTTAAAGAGGAATCAAGTAAATCGAAGATACCAAAGAAATCAATCACCTCAAAGATATCGATAATTAATAATATCGACAATAATAATAAATGACAAAGTCTAGATTCACACAAAAAATACCCCAATTTTTTATCGCAGGGATTTAACGTGGATTATTTGTAAATGAAATATCGTAATGTAAATAATTTAAATTGTTTGCGTTGACTTAAAAATCATGCAAAATGTTGTACAATGTAAGAATCTTATAATTAAAGAAAACCAGAAACAATAGATGAGACCTCAGATGCGATGAGTGTAAAAGCAATTGAAATCCAACTGAGATCGATTGTTGAAGCGTGACTAGCAAAATATGCGTTCGATCACTTATTTGATTTTTTTGCAACATCGAACTGTGCAAAAACTATCCGACTGATCTGAATGAAAGTTTGCAAAAGTCCGCATGCTATATTCTAAATATGGGGAGAGTGCCATGAGTATTTACCTGCAGTTTAATCAGTTTGTCTGGTTAGAATTCTACTTGGGTATGTTCAATGAGTGATGAGTGAACTATCGTTTGTTTATTATTTTATAAAATGTCTAAGGGGTTATAAAATAACTTTCGAAAAATAAAAATTCTTGGTACTCAGTATATAAAAACCTGATAAATCTTTCATGATAAAAAGTAAAAGGTATGAAAACTAGTTATAAAATCAAAGAAAAGCAAGACTTATAAACGTGAAAGCACACTAGCAGTAGAGAAAACTTCGTATAGGTAAAAACAAAAAATGAGAACATCAAGACAGCCAAAAAAGGTTACGTTTTTAGCATCTCTTTATTCCTCGTTGGAAAACGATAAATTTAGGGATCTTTGTAGTATTTTTAGAACCTCGTGATACTTTTCTTGACAGCGATGAATGTATCTCAAGTGAAATCAAAAATTCATATTTGATATGAATATCAACCGATTTCGGTCTTGAAAACTGAATGTGACTGGTTCGCACCATATTCCTCTGTTACGTACCTTTGCTTTTTTTGAAGAGGTTCTGATAATGAATCCTTGTTACTGTACTTGTTATGATCCAAAATTATCGAGTAGTCTAAAACACTCAATGAGAATATTGGAAATTGACTGAGTATTTGAAGGGGATTCAATACTTATCTTGTATCAACACATTTTATATATTAATCAATGTTTTTTATTGATGTACATTTTCTAATAATGGAGTAGTGAAGGTCAATGAATACAAACTGTATTATTGCTCGATATCTTACTGCATTGATGACGTTTGCAGCAAACAGTAATCCTTTCCCTATTCCAGAACATAAACTGTATTACTTAATACTAGTTTCAGTACATTTCAAAGCAAGAATCCAGGTGCATCACTCATATTTTACATGACCTTTTAAACTGTTCCATTCATTCGATCCTCTAAGCAATTCATTGATGAAATAGGTTCTTCTCAATATAATAAAAATTACAATAAAAATGCTGTTTGTCTCGAATTCTTTTTAGAAAACTCGCAGATATTTCCAAGATATCTTAATGTGATAGTATTTTAGATCATTTCTACTCAGCTGTTTTTTGAAACTGTTGTTAGTTAACTATGGAGATTACACTGTTCGATAAAGTAGCATAAATGCGAGGAGAATGTAATTTTCCTTTGCGAAGGCTGGTAGTTTTGCTGCATGTCGGAGTTAGCGGTACATGCGAGGACTATCGAGTTCCCTGTTGGGCATCCACCTCGTTTAGGAACTGGAGAAATGCGGGAGATTCTTTTCATTACCAGACGCTGGCACGTTCGCAGTTCCCTTTACCCAGTTGGCATCACCTCTACCAAAAGAACAGTTTCAAAGACAAATGGACGCGGGTAGAATTACATCTCATAAATCGTATATCCCACGCGTTTAACATTTTGATCATCGAATGAATGTATTTTAATCCTTTGTCGTGGTTTTAGCAGAATTTTTCTTTGAAATAGGAGCTTGTAAGGTTTTTACGTTCAATAAAAAAAATGATTTGCGATTAATAGTACCTTTTTTGCGCATCCTTGTTTTGCAACAAGACCATCAAACTAAATAATTTTAAATAGTTTCGTTAGAATTGAGATATGATTATTTAGACAACGCGCTCATCTTCTCGGCAATTCTTCCTCCATCAGGATTGGTTTTGGATATGAATGCTGTAAACTGAAAAGAGGAAGGCTTGCATTGATTTTATTGGTTCATTATCTTCTAATAATGGTTTTACAAAAATGATACTTGTATGAAATGTTTTAGCACTAGAATATATTTATTTTCTGTCCATACGACCATTCATTGCCGTATAGACAATGTACGTCGTATAGACTAAAACTAAAATGGTGCGTGTCAGGACCGACTAAAATTCTCCCTCTCGTTTGTTTAATTCATGCAACTGAAGTTTTAAAGGATTGTGCTCAGTACGTGCTGCATTCAATCAGTAGGTAAACATTAGGCATGGGGATTATTGAATCTTTGTCACCTCCAAAGCTTTTATACATCCTGTGTACGAATTGTGCGATGAATTATGGGAAATAATAGTCACTTCTGCGAAGCACAATTTTATTTACGTTTACTTTATAATTTATAGTGGTGTATGTTTGGATGTCCAATAAATTTTTTTTCATTCAATTGATATTTATAAAATGGGTGAAATTGTGTGAAACTATATTCATGAAATCTCACGAGAGGTATTTGAAAATTTTTATGTCATTCGCGAGCGAAAATTCAGGCATTATTTGTTTTAGCCTTGTGCGTGTAATAGCAGTTATTGAGCCCGGTATATTTAGCGTCGGCGTCACCTAGATGAAAGTGCTTTCGTTCTGGCGATATCAAGAAACGAATAGCCTGGTTACAAACACGACTCTCTCATTTCAACCAATTCTTCGTGTGATGACGAAAAACTGTTTTGTTGATGTAGAAACGAGCTGAGAATATATTATTTCTCACTGCGGAAAGTCACCTACTTCTAAAAATACAACTCTGGCACTGAGTATGTCAACTAGAATGATGTACAATCTAAAAATTTTAAATATTTGACGGAAAAAAGGAAGAGAAAGAAAAAAATAAGTAGGATATTATTCAAGGGTATAAAATGTGATAAAATGAATTTCAGAATTAATTTATTAATTAAATTAATTCAGAAGCACGCATCCGACGAAACTGTGCAAAACTAATGGCAAATCGCTTTGTAACCAATCACAATTATCTCCACCCTAGAAGAACGTGGAGAAAATGTAAATATGGAGCTGTGGGGACTACAAGGTTCCTAGAAGATAATACCAACGGTTTTCTGTTTCCTTAATTCATTACTGAAAATAATAAATAACAAAGATAATATACCTCTCAATTAATTGCCAATGTAGCTCAATAATTGCAGTGCAGTAGCTTCGAATTTCAATTTTCTCGATAACTCAATTTTCATAAGATTTTATTGCATCAACTGATGAATTCAAAACTTGATATATTACATCCACAGTCGCCGACATATAATTTTGACTAAATTTTTAATATAGCTGTCTCCCACAGCGGGTCTCATATCTGTTGATTACATTTACACCATTGTTTATAATTTCCCCGCATGACCCTACTTATATTAAGCACTGTTATTGTCCATATTATATCAAGCATTTTCTTTAAAAAATTAATCATACAATTTAATTCAAAACGCATTAAATATTGTCTCTTGCTTATACTATGTCGATGTATTATACAGTCTTTTAGAAATATTTTCGCTTTAACTCCACATGAGAAATTAGATGGATGATAGAGCTCATTTATTGGAACACACAGGAACACATAGGAACACATAGGAACACATAGGAACACATAGGAACACATAGGAACACATAGGAACACATAGGAACACATAGGAACACTTGTCCGAACCTATCAGGAGGAGATAAAATGAAAAAAGCAAAGAGCTAGAACCTGAGGTAATAAGGTGTGCAAGACAGTTTATTAGGGGGAATTGATTATTGAGACAGGTTTTCCGACAGATGTTCAAAGTTAACATTCACAGCAATACAGGTGTATCGACGTCGCGAGAATCCGCGAGATTGGTTTTTATTATTAGTATTGCTTAACCTCTACTCGGTGAGTAGAGGTGAATAAACCTTGACTGGAAAATCCACAAAATGACCCGACATTACTATTGTCTACTAAATAAATGGTTTCGGAGGTAATACAGTTTTCAAGGCAGAAAAATAAACATATTAAGGACACAGATTCGAAGAAATGGTGTCAGCTTTCGCCTTCTCCAATCACGTAGATACTGTTGCATATTATAATTATTGCAGTTAAATGATTAGTATTTTATTGGAACGCAAAAATTACACTAATTTGTTATATTAATCACTTTATCCTATTAATTCATTACATATTTAAGAATGTCATTTTCATCCTGAAATTTGACTGAATTTTATTTGTTTTACTTCCAAAACTTTAACAATGCAAAACAGGAACATTTCAAAATGAAAATGATTTTATATAATGTGGAATTAGTTAACTTTGTCAAATTTTAAATACCAGGAATTGTGTTATTTATTGTATTCAGAAACATTTCTGTCATTAGTTGCTCTATCATGCTCCATAAATAATTTTTACTTGGTGACCCTATCTGTAGATTCTATAACTTTTAACGATTAACCTGTTTGCTACATACACATTACATAAATTTAATTAAAGAAATTTAATAAATGTATTTGATGGAATTTGGTGGAGGTGTGTGTGTGGCGTTTTGTCATCGGTAGCTAGGGAATGACCTTCAGTTACGGAAGTAGGAAAAATATAATTTTCAACTCCTTTTGAGGTGCAATCTACATAAACTTGCCTCAAATTTTCGTTACTTGATATTTTCTCAAATCAGATTAAAATAAAGACGCAAAACCTGAACTAACTGTAAATTGTTGCTGTTCTCCGTCCGTGAGAGAAACAGGAGTTGACAATGGAAAAGTCAAACACATTCCTGAAACTAGAATATACTCCCATCAAAAATTGTTACTACAGTTTAATAGTAAGTTAGAAATTACATACTGTAGGCGTGAAAAAATCTCAATATTATCCATAGTATGTCACTGTCTGCATGTGAAACTTTCGGTGCCTCAGTGATGATAACATGGCGAGGACTCAACATGGAATACAGTTCGATCAGAAGACATTCAAAATGTTTTATTCAATTTAGATGACAATGCTTCTATCCCTTAAAGTTTCGATATCAACCAAGATTAAAAGGCAAGAGAGTAGTCTGAAAGAGAGCTTGCTCCCTCCTTCCGTCTGTTTGTGCGATCTCGGTCCGCAGCCGCCCATGTTGAAGGGAACGCTCCCCAGGGACTCGTTCGCAGGCAGACGCAATGTGGCGATCGGGGACTAAAGTCGTGGAGTGAATGGGCAGCGATGGGTATCAGCAACAGCGGACAACGCGCAGTGGGAAAGACGACGAACTAAGCGATAACATACAAATTCCATGCTCTTACCTTACTTAACGAGTAAAAAGATTTTCGAAGGTGATTTTCAAAGGTGCATCGAAAGATATATTGAAAAGAGAACTCGTCAAAATGAAGATCTCCTTAAAAGGAGATCTTTTTTCGCTTCTTTATGTGTAAGACAATATCCATAATTTCCCAAATCATCGAAGAGAGTCAGGGTTCATGAACATTTTTCTCTCTACAGAACACTACAATAATTGACCTCCTTATATAAAAAATGTATGCATTTTCTCACACAGAAACCATTTATAATAACAAAACTTCCAAAGCTTGTAGCCCAGAATAAATTCCTGCCAATTCATCTTATACCAATTTTTTTTCGTTGCCGTACAACTTCTCAACGGTGTTAGATCCTTTTCCGTACAACAGTAATATATCCGATTTATTTCAAGTATCCTACTGTCGAGACTGAGCTGAGAGCTCGTCTAACTAGGGAGGGATAACATCTAAGATTGGCGATTAGGAGGAAGAAACGAGCAAGGCTTTCAGTGGACTCATATTTATTATATGAACACTTAACAACACACGTGAAGCCGAGAGACAGGCCACCATCCTGGATCCGCTATCACTGCTGAAGGTCATGACGAGAGGCGACAAAGCTGGGAGGAATGAGCTCTGTCGTGATCAGTCCCCGATTCCAAGTAACTTATGCTCCCGACAGTTGAGGTGGGAATTGGAGAAGGTCCACATGATCGGTCCCCGTCGAGAGAACCTAACGCTCATTCACTGGTGAGGAAGGAAAAAACCCAAGACCTGTCGTTGCTTATCGTCTATATATATATATATATATATATTGTTAGCCGTGCTGACACTGCAGATTTATCGTTCACGACTGTGACGCGAAGCGGCGTTGGCGGTGGCGGCTACGTCACAGCAGCAGGCTAGGCTCCCCTCTCTGACACTACCCATCTAAGTCAAAGTTCAACAGTCACATGACAGGTCTTGAAGCGGGCCCATGGGTTTCACAGAGGTCCGACAATTCTTGGCTTTGACAAAAGGAGAGTTGTTGTGGTCGCCTTGACTCCGGCTTTGGTCCAGTACTTCATTTATGTGGCTGAGTAGCCCAAGAAGTCAGCCTGGACATTAATGTGTGAGGAACAAAACCACACCTCTTCGGGATCGAAACCCGGCCACACAGCTGACACCTTGAATTTCATTACACCCGATTTTATTTGAAATACATTTTAAAATTAAGTAACGACGAGGTTATACGTAGATACAAATGTGATCACGAATGAAGAAGTGCTGTTCAAAAATTGTTGAAGATATGTGAAAGAATCAATAGGCCATAAGCATGTACAGTCATGGAAAAATCCATTTCAATCTCATTATAGAATATTCGCCCTGTTTGGAGTTTGAACACAATGAATATATATCTGATGCTTTGTGAAGGTTTGAGCTTTGTTATGAAGGTTTGAGTTTGCAATTTAATGCATTGTGAAGGATAGCTTGAGCCCCTGTATGCTTAAAAAACGTAAAATGAAAAACTCGAATCGGATACAAATCGCGATTTTTTAACTGAAAATTCCTGCCTCAGTCAGTACGTCCCACTGTGCTGCGGCGCACTAAGCTTCTTACTTTCTCCATGTTTGGACCGCCCCCACCCTAACCCCCTCACAGCGTTGGCCAGCGCCCGCAGAAAAGAAACCATGGCGAGCATCCTCTAGGGCAATTAAACCTCTATAAAGCGGATTTCTCACAGAAAGAATTGGTAAGAGAGCTGACAAATTAGAGTGGTCTTCTGACGTTAAAAGGAGTTTTCGCACATTTTTAAGACAATATTGTCCTCAATTTTGCCATAGTGTGATAAAAAAAATATACCGGCACCTAGGATCATTCGAATATTTTATCCATCGATTTAATAATTGTAATAGCAATTTCATTTGTAATTTATATTCTTTAAACCTATTTTCATGAATATTTGCCTGAATCGTCGTATAATTATTTGAGACTGCGAACATGTTAATTGCATGTTTTACACAATGAAAAATGCTCTCGTTGTAAAGAAGCAGGAAAAAAAGCCCACTCCTCTTCAACTGTGTCTCTCGATGAAGCTGCAGCTCAGCAATTCAAATTTAAGTGTCTCCCAAGTCGCCTCGAAGCTGTGGCTCGAAACAAAACTCTTCTTTACGTTATTATTCAACTTTCAGAAAGTACTCTGTCGTAATAATGGTCTTTCTTTCCTCAAAATACCAGCTTATTTCATGTTACATTAGTATATAAGTTTTCTTTTACATTTGTATATATTTATTCCCGAAGATCGCATGTTAATATTGTGTCAACTATTCGTCAATATTACCTTATAAACAGATACAGGAAATCGGACTTACATCAGAATTAAAGATTAGTGTTCTTTCTAATGCCATATTTATAATATTCTTCTATTGCAGTTTTCAGTCTATTCTGAAGCGGGAGTAATATGATTAAATTGAAGATGCATATAGCATTATTTTAACGAGAGCAATTATGAGGTAATCAAAACGATTATACGTATCTCGTAAATCTGCTGTCATTAATTTTCTCTACCTAATAACACGGTAGCAAGAAAGTACTCAGTATAATCAATAGAGGAAATTATTTCTACATGAATTGTATAAAAACAGAAGGGCATATCCAGTGTTTTAAAACACCGAAGAATTCTACAGTGTAGTGAATGAATTCATGCCGTCCCGCGTTTAAATTGGATTCCATTGAAGGGCTCTAATGACCTTGACGTTGGCGAGCCCTAAAGCCCCAAGAAAAAATGGACTCTATTAGAAAAATCGTCTGTTTATATAAAACATTATCACGACAATGATATTTTTACCCAACAATCCGCAGATAAAGATCTTAACGTTTGTGAATTTAAAAGAGAGAAACCTGTTTAAGGGAAAATACAGAGCAAAAAATGTTTCATCGTTTACCGGTTTATCTGAGTTAGAATAGGAAACCGATTATAAGGATGGATACAGACGGAAGGAGGAAAAAAGAAGAAACAAGATAGAATAAAACACGGGAGAGTAATATCCGACGGACTGTACAGGATTATAAAATTTCAGACTTTTAATAAATATGTAATAAAATTGCAGAAAGTTAAAGGTACAAATTGCACTGTATTTACAAACGATTCTTGTGGTATTGGGTACATGTTAAGTACTTTAATATTTTTTGTAAGAGTTTTGTGGAAGCTGAAAACGATAAAAATGTTTTACTAGGTATAATTAAAGAAACATGTGGGGTCCTTATTAATACTCCAGAACACAGTGACAAATGATTCGAATGGCAAAAAAAGTTAGTGAAAAATAATGATGCTTTAAGAGATCAGATATTATTGTTCTTTAAGAATATGCTGAAGTATAACATAGATAACATAGACACAATTTTAATTGCATTTCTAATTTATATGCAATCTTCCTAATGTTACAATGCGATAAGGTTTAATAACATACAATTAATACTGCTATTTTTTTTTATTTGGCAATTTACAGAAATATATCTTGTTTACATGATCATTTATTGCTATTGAAAGGGATGAAAGTTTGTCTATTGATCTCCCGGAAGTAAACAATTGTGAACAGAATTATATAAGTTTTCAGAGAAAATTGATTCTCTCGTAAAACACGTTATACTTGATAATTCCACATACACAACAATAAAAGAAATTATGCACTACACAAGAAACCAAATAAGGAATGTAGCTATTTTTTCCTAACATACAATGTTTTTCATTCTCTGTACTGGAAGATTTTGTTGTAAAATGCTGTAGAAACAAGAGATGAAACCCGTACAGGGCAGGGATGTGCAGGGCACGGTGATGTTGATCATTTATTGGTAGTTTAATAAGGTTAGTGGTGGTTACGTGTAGAGAGGAGTCAATCACCCCTCCGCGCGTCGTATTAAATATTCTAAGCATTCATTGTGTCTGTTGTTTTACTCTGCTCGGACAATGACTGTGAAGGGTATCAACAAGATTGTTCACGCTGTTTAGAGCGAAAGACTGGATGAACAACAGTCGCTCTGTCAGTAATGATACGTTCAAAGCACGGACTATGACCGTGACATGCTCTGCGTACGACATCAAAAGACCCCAGTAGGCTTCCATTGAAGCGATTCTAATCAGTTTTTCACTTGACAGAGCAGCACACATTATGACCCGTGTAATGTGAATCGGGCCAACTTATGGCGTTTTCCATTTATTTCTATTGGTACGCATTAGAACAAAGCAAAATATCATTGTTCCACGCGAGTTCCGTACTTCACTGTACCTTGTAAATAATGAACATCAGAGGGTGGATAGTACGATTGAGAGGATCAAGAGAGGTATCTTTCAAGGAGATTTGCTCTCACCTCTTCATCAGTTCGATTTCATTGTCCAGACTTTTGTCACATGGAGATTTTGGGCACAAACTCCACAATGGGAAAAATCTCTGACACATTTATTACACATGGACGATTTAAAAATATTTGCAAAAATGAAACAATTTTATCTCAAATTATGGTACTCTTAAAGGATTTTAGCAACAATTTGAACAATGAAAGGGGAGTATGGGCATTTTGAATTAAGAGTCTTGTTTCTGCAGACTTGGGAACCTTGGACTTTACTGAATGTGACACATCTTCAATTCGACAGCTAATGCCTTACGTAATGAGAACTGAAATAGAAATGGCGAAGTAAACCCCTTCATGATGAACACCAACAAAGATTATACCAACAAATGAACCAGGAAAACACACACATGTGATTGAAATAATATCAGCCGCCCAAGATCAGGCTATACGTACACGGCATTATGATAAGATGGTACTAAAATTTCCGGATGGTAAGTGTCGTTTACGTCAGCATGGTGCTGAAACAATTGATCAGAGTCTTGACATGTTCCATGCAGGCTAAGAATGAATACCTTCACCGCCACAATAACCTTTGCTCTTACCTCCATTGTTAGATACGTAAAGTTTTGAAAATTCTTAACGTGTGCAATAAATGGTACTATCACAAAATGGTTTAATTAGTTCTATGTATAAGCTGCTTCTTGCTGGAACTATCCAAATTACTTAGAAACAGTCTAGAAGCAAAAAATATTAAGAAAATATTTCAAAAATCTGGATTGCTTAGTACAACTCATGTTATGAATATATTTCTTCCATGCACCTGCACGTGGAGAATATATGTGATATGCCGATGAAAATGGTGACGATCCGTTATTCAAACCCGGGATATCCAGTTTTTATTGCAGTAATTTTGTCCGGTGTAGCGAGTAATATCGCTGTCGTCGAATCAGGAGTTCGTGGATTCAATTCTAAAATGAGCGATCGGGTAAGAAAAATGAAAACAGAAAAAATGACTTATTTTTGACGGAAAGGTACATGATAAAAATAGATATTGAAAATTAATTTTTTAGCTCTCTCGGCTTCAACCTAGCTAATAGGATAACTCTATCAAACTCAGCTTATTCTATGCCCTTGGCTGCGACTAATGTACGAAATATGTTTCTGTATACTATGGATGATATAGAAATTAATGATAAAATTAACACATTGAAGGATGAGGTGGAGATGATGGTATCAGCCCTGCTATTTTGAAACATATTTATGTTTGTATTAGTAAATCTCAGGCTTATATATTTAATTTATGTATGGTTAAAGATGTATTCCGAACATATTGTAAAAGTCGGTGGTAGTACCAATTTTAGAATGATATTTTAAATATATTTGCAAATAAAACAATATTACAAAATAGCCACAAAAGACAGTATTTTTGGTATTTTAATTATCTTTAAACTTTAGTTTAAACTTAATGATTATGCCCACAATATATCTATTTATATATCATGATATGGGTCTGTAAATAAATAAGATATTCACAACAATTCACAGCAGACTTGATGTAATCCTTTAGAAAAGAATCAAAAGTGCACCTCGTCAATTTCGTTGTTGTGAATTACAATCTAGAAAAAGAAACGCAATATATCAACAACTAGCTTTAGAAGTGAAAAGACTCGGTAATAGTACTACCTATCATTCTATCTGCCCTAGGACTAGCACCCAAATTCCTAGTTGTTTCCTTTAAAAATTCGAAATAAATTTTATTTTCAGCACAGGTCTCATACACAAGAACCTACGTAAAAATCTCGTAGCCCTAGCGATCGAAAAGGGAACTGCACACTTTATCCAGAAGTCAGTCGTGCTTAACATCTGCCACATTGTCAGGAACTTCCTCAGCATTGATCTTTAAACAAGTTTACTAACTATTGCTTGGAATGTATCCCGCAATTGACGAAGTACCAGACTGGACTGTGATACAAAAACAGAAACTNATAATAATAATAATAATAATAATCATAATAATAATAATCATAATCATAATAAATTGGAAGCTGATATATCAACGAATGACTTGGTTCGTTTTCCTTGTTCCAGGCCTCAAGACTATCATCAACGCGTTGCTTCACTCCTTTCGGCAACTCGCGGAGGTCATGACACTCACCATATTCTGCCTGATGGTGTTCGCATTGTTCGCCCTCCAGGTGTACATGGGCGAGCTGCGCAACAAGTGCGTGCGTCGATGGAACCCGGAGAACATCACCGGCAACTGGAGCGAGTGAGTACATGCAGTAGTTTACCTGCACTTTAGATCAGACGTTCGCAAACTCCACTTGGAGAAGCTCTAAATTAGGTGGTTCTGCTACGTGAAGAGATGGGAAGGACACTTAGACCGACTGATTAAAAACGAAGTTTACGTATGATTGTTAAACCACTCAGGATTTTTTCCATAAGGTATAGCATGGTGTTATTCGTAAATATGTAGAAAATAGATTTCGTAATATTATCAATTGTTTCCAATTTTCTAAAAATAATAATAATGGATACCGCGAACAAAACTGTTTATATCCGTCAATACTATTGAAAATGTATTAGAACCAATTACCTATTACATTAAGTCCCTGTTTTCTTTATAACGGAAATTTGCAAAGTTATCACCGAAAAAAAGTCATGTCGACGAGGTAAGATATAAGCTTATTTTAAAGTATCACTCAGGTCATAGTAGTACGAAGATAACCTACGCAGCTTGCCGTTTCATTCCTTTTTTCCTCTATATTTCACGTACAAGGATTTCCGTGTACATCGTATAACGACTGGATGCTTCATAATTTTGATATATTCTTCTCGTGATTTCGATCTTGCAAAGTAGTCGAGTAATGCCGATGAACTTCTTTTTAATATATTCATGATATTTAAAACAAATATTTGACAATTTTGCTGCATTACAGATGTAGTGCCTTCTCTTGTTTGAAAAAGATGATACATTTTGTGCTCAATGAACGAATTTTTTTCTTCGATAGGGTATTTTGTGTTTAAATGTAAGAATGATGTCAACAATTTGAATAAATGTTTCTTTCACATTATTTTTTTCGTAGAATTTAATATGTGTGGGTTAGGAATATAGCAATGATGTAGATTATATTTGAACTGGCTACCCACACGGATTTCTCAAGGGAAGTCCTTTTTGGTTGTTAATGTTTATCTCTCCGTAATTAGTATTGCCAACAAATACAATATGTCAAAAAATATTTTTTTAAATAGCTTGTTTAAAATATTTCTTCACATGCCATATCGCTGTGGCAGTGACATGATTTTAGAAACATCCTTGTGTAATCTAAACTATTAATCAAAATGTTATTGTTTTTATCTTTGTGAAATGCCCAAAAATAAACTCAGTTCACTTGATGAGGATTTAGTTTTTTACTTCTTTAATTATCCTCTTCAGTTAAAGTATTTTAACACTTTTATTTTGACTATCGTACATTTGGTGTAACCATTGTATATAGCCATATGCTGTCGCGATTTGAGCCGAATAATATTGCCTTACATTGTTTTCAAGAAGCGCACGCGAAGTAACCACTCCGACAATTGATTTTTCCAACTTCAACATTCATCGTCATCAATCGACTTATTTACGCAGCGTATTCAAAAACTCAATTTCAATAGGACGCTTTATTTACAAATAGTATTTATGTACAAATGTGTGGCGAGGCTTTTTGTTGCCTGTACGCCTATAAAATGCCCCTTAAGTAGAGCCGTGGGTTGTGCATGCCCCGGTATTCACTCTCATTGAATGGATAGTTGCAGTTTTAATTTTTGGAAATCTTTGTTTTGAACTTAAAATGATTGTAATTTTATTTACTTGTGATTTGTATCGTAGTATTATTATTTTTTAATTATTTTTTTAGCATCCTTTAGTGCATCTTTAATATTATTTTATTTAGTTGTAAAATATATTTTAAGTATGCTGCAACTACCGTTTAAATGAGCACCGTTGGGAACCACGGGAAACCAACGGTCAGGATTCAAAAATTCTGTGACATTCACTACCCATTAGTGAAAACCGAAATAAAACACATCGAGTACTTACTCATAAAATCGCAGTCACACTGTCACACGCAAAGGGGGGGCTTCATTTTATACTATGTATTGATGTACAGATATTATTCATATTGTACATTAACTTTATTAATATACATATTCTGGGGTGATGGTTGGACAACGCCAAAATACACGTTCCATTTCCTCGTAACCATTTTAATTCCATGATTTGCCAATACTGGTGCAGTCTTTCTATCGTGATGAATTGTGGTTTGAGGTTTAATTTCGTATCATAGCTATTTTCCGAACACATCGATACATTGTTCACAAGAATCAATTAGCCCGGCCGAGATACATGAAACTCGCAAGAGAGCAGGGGTATTGTAGTCCTTTCAATATTGCCCATTCCCTGATACTCATTAATTTACAACAAAATGCGGGTTCCGCAGAATGGTAGGGAAGAGTTAGTAGAGAAGGGAATGAGGGAAGTCGATATTGGCATGCCATGTGCGGCGACAGGAAACAACAGTTTCGCGCGTTTGGTGAATCGTGATTGAAAGGAATTAAGTTTCATTGGGTTCATTCAATGCTTTTCCCCCCTTTCACTATAGATACGAAGATAATCTGCCTCAACTTTTCACCACCATGGAAAATCACGTAATTGTTTGAGACGCCATTTTGGTAATTGGAAGTCAAATTGTGAAGTGGGTTGCTACAGAGGAATATTTTTGTTCGTTTGGACAGCGCGTGACTGTATTTACAGACATCTTGGTGAATAAAGGGAAGAATTAGTTATGATCTACCGGGAGTGTGGATTTAGGGTGCACGAATGTTAGTACGAACTGGAATTAGCAAATAAACACCACTCTATAAATGAGATAAAACGAAAAAAAAGAGGAAAATTTTGTTAAATCCGTAATGAATTCAAAAATATGTCATGCGTTAAACTGTAAAAATTATGCGTTAAACTTAAGAAATAAACAAGCATTTTCTATACAAGCTCATCTATTATTCTGACATCCCAGTGGTAGTAATGAATAAACATCGTCCCAATGTATCTCCCAGTACGTCAAATATCAACTGAATGGTTTCAGTTCATTTCATTATTCTAATTTCAAAATATACCATATGCGTCACATTTACTGTTAAAGTAATAAAACTGCTTTCATTTTGTGGAATACAAGACATTAAAACATGTAAATTGCTTCGTAAAAATTCTTACATATTCTTGGTAGTGGGATGTTGGCAACATTATCAAAGAATGATAAATTGTAAGGCATTGTTATGTTGCTCTCTGTTTTATTTTTGCTCTAAAGCTTTTTCGGCTGCATAGCAGACATCGTCAGTAGCATACACTGGAAATATATACATGAAAAATAACACAAAAGTACGACAAAACTGAAACGAAAAACAGAAAGTATTGAATGAAGCGTAAAAAGCATTGAAATGAAAATATGAAATAAAATAAAGAAAACAAGGAAGAATGAATGAAAACAAATACAGAGCAAGCATGATACCTTCTGTTTATCATTTCAATTTTTGTCGAACTGTTGTGTTATTTTTCATTAATATTTTTCCAGTGTTTTCTACTGACGATGGCTGCTATGCAACCGATAAAGCTCTATGGCGAAAATAAAACAAAGAGCAACGTAATAACACCTTACAATTATCACATTTTATTCCTTCTCGATGCGTCATCGCAAGCATTTCAGAATTATTGATCGAAAATCTAAACTTTGTAATGTTAAAGTCAATATAATACTTAAGAACACTATGGTATCAGGCATTAACATAGAATAATGCAAGCAAATTTTTACCAGAAAAAAAATATTGTTTTCACCATTTATGTAGGATCACATTTATATCCATTATTGTGTCCTTCAACGATTCAGTTATTTTAAAAAGATGTTGAAATGATGTATTTAATTCTATGTGTTAAAAATGGGTGTAGTTAATTACTTTGTTATAACTTTGACAAGGACGCGCTCACAATTATCTGAGAGAAATTATATTTTTGGAAATATTTAACTTAAGCATGTGATATCCCATCATTACTGCCAGTGGTGTAATTCTTAACGTATCATTTGCAATTCATTGAAGCAAAAGCGGCTTTTATTGTAAGTGTTAAAGTTGTCACCACTTGTCAGATTCGTAGGTTCGAGTCATACAGCAACTTTTTCTTATAGTTTTACATTCGCTAACTTGCCTCCCACCCTTCCGAGAGCGCAACATGTAGTTGACTTCCAAAACTCGTTGCTGATAGACTCGTGGCATGCCACGATGTTGCAAGTTGAGATGGTGAGTCAACTTTCGAGAATCTTCATTGACTTCGGGTGAGTTTACTGTTGAACATTGTTACTCTTACGAAGTGCACCATGTGATGGGAATCTGAAGAAATAAAAAAATGATAGGGAGCAGCAGTTAGAAAATGAATATTCAATTACTTTTCAAAAGAGAATTTCTCGAGTTATTCATTAATCCAAAATAATATTTGATGTAAAGATCTATAAAGTGTGAAAAATTAATTATTTTACCAAAATATAACATGTTAGTTTGTAGTGTAAAATCACTCTTGTATTATATTATTATTATTATTATTAATGTTCATTCTGTTCTCTTGCTTTCTCAAAAATAATAAAACGGAAAAGGTATCTATCAGAAAAGCAGATCTTCAGGGTATATTATTTTTAAAACACTTGCACACTCAAGAACACTCTTTAAATACTTGCTCTTGTAATGGATTTTGTGCATGCTTAGGTTTGTATCTACGGTCATTCTCTGCAACACAAATACTTGACTCTTTGCTAATGTTGCTGATTTTTAACCTGTCGAATGAGTATGAAAACTGATATTTCGTTCTAAGGAGTGTGTTATCAGAAATTCATCAAAAATTAAAACCATATTTTGATCAGATACAGAGGGTTTTATTCTAAAAACCAGGAAAATTGGCAACAATGATCGTAATTCGTTTTGAAACATTCCACGAGCTAGAATGTTAAATATTCTATCGAAATGACTGACGGCAAATAAAATGTGCATTGATACGTCGGTTTTCGTCGATGAGGAGTCAATAAATAACCGACGAATCCTGAAACCGTCGCAAACTGACGTCATTATTTCCGTATGAATCAATGTAAATCCTTTTAATTCGTTCTCGATACTCCACAATTCATATAAAAAAACATTTTGTGGAAAGAAAATAGATTAATGCTAGAAACAATAAGAACGTAACAAGGAGTGAATAAAAATTTAATGAATATAATAAATTAACGTATAACTATATTCATCCCTAAGGAACTTATGGATCATGGTACTATTTAGAGTCATTTCACTTCTTGGTCTTTTCGCACTTTTACCAGCTTCCAAGTTATTGGACTCATATCACGTAAGAAAGCTGTACAAAGAAATTTGTTTCGGATATCTCTCTAAGATCTGCCAAAAACGGAGCAAGGTATAATTATTAAACAAATTTGCAAACTCTGTTTTTCAAAATCAGCATTAAGGGAACACGGATGAGTAGCGGAAAAGTCGAAAATTGAAACCGAAGATAACCAAAGTCAACGAAATTCGAGACATTACTGTATTTAATATTATTCCTTTTTCTCTTGACCATCGTCTTTGATTATGTCACGTCTCCATTTCTTAAGATATTGAAATAAAGTTTTCGGAAATGTTGTTAATTTGCGGGTTCGCAAATTGATTGCCACACATGATGAAAATTTTTCACACTTGTTTTGAAAATGTAAGTTTCATTTAGTATTTAGTGAATTAACGTAATGGAAGAAATTTCAAGTGCACAAAAATATCACGAATATCAGATCGACTTATCACTTTGTTATTACGTCCTCTGCTTTCAGGTTTTTTTTAACCAATGATTCCATCATAAGAAAATATATATTCAAAACCTGTCCATAAAAATTAGACAACTAATTTATTGTTACAGTCAACTCTCAATTTATAGTAATAATTATTAATGACTCAGCGGACATCAATGTACGAAATCGGTGATGATCGGGATATTCTTTGCCATTATATGAAATATAATTAATTCTTGCGTTTAGGCAAACTTTATTAAACTATGCCAACGTTTCGATAGCGAACGCTATCTTCTTCAGGGTTACAAAATATTACATAACATATAAGTAACAATAATTGCCAAATTACAGAATCAATTAAACAAACACCTAGCTCAAAAATCGTTGATAATCCGCAAAACATACTTTATAGGTCGCTCAAAAATAGTGCGTAATTGTATGTGTATTTATGTAATAAAAAGCTTGAGTGGAAAAAAACAGTTCACACGCGTCAGAAGCCGTCGCTGATACATCTCCATTCCAATAAGAAACGCCGGAAATCGGGATTCAACTGTAATTCTCGGGGACATAAAACCATTAAAACTCATATTAAATATTTAGAACAGTATATCTCGCATTAAATAACACTTCTAAACTGCACCAAAATAGAATAAAATGGAATCGCAGCAAAACCCCAGTTAGTGATACAACAATGGTACTCCAGAGATACCTAATTAAATAAACATAGAAATAACTACAGTAATAATGTTGATTCTAGATAATGTGATAGCGCATGACACGCAGTTGTACAGTACAGTTCATTTAGCAAAACAGTAAACAATTGTTTTGAAAATGAAGGTTCTCGCAACTGATATTAATCTTCTATGCATAAATATTTAAACAGAAATATGTTCTAAGTAGAAGCTATTTTTTAACATGTTTTGTCCTAACACGCTTAAGTTTTGTGAGCACGTGGTCATGAGAGTTTCGTGACTTACCACCCTTCGGAACATTTGAGAAGATAGCGACCCATGGACTAATGATTCAAAATCACAATAGTAAAACTTGACTCAAAGGAAAAACACAATTCTTAAATGTGAGATAATTATTTGTACTAGTAATGTGATTGAACACGTACACACGAAACATATGCCCATGTGAATTTTTCTCGAAGGTTTCCGCGGCGGAGTCGTACGATGCTGGACTATTCGATCGATGCCTCGCATCTGGTAGTTGTCGCTTAACGTTTCGGCTGCCAAGCTGCATCCTTCTTCAGAAGTGACAAAGATGTTGTTGCGAGAGTAGTCTCTTCTCGTTACTCCCGAAGAGGGCTGCAACATGGCAGACGAAACGTCAAGTGACACCTACCTGACGTGACACCAACTGGGTAGCCCTGCATCATATATGTCCACATTTTGGTAAGTGGAAATTAAGGAAACACTGTTGTGAAATAACCATGATGATGGACCAAGGTGCATACGGTCAAGCTATTTCAGTTCATACTGCTCATATTGATGAATTAAATACTTGTTACAAATTACTAATTAGACATTACTAATTACTCTTATTTATAAAACAAACGCACTAAGTAATTTCAGTATAAACGGAACTTAATCGGACTTAAATGAATTGACTTAATTTGCTAGGAGAACGACCTGGAGAGAGCTTGGGTTTGAGTCCTATAAAATAACACTTAAACTGGTGTTTATACATTGCCATTTTCCTACGCCTCTTAAGAAGCCGGGAAGTTGCTTGAACTCTGCAACCTCCTCCCACACAGTGTCGCTTCTCGCCACTGACGATGGCACCTGTGGTCTCGTCAAATTGAGGTTTATGGGGGTTTGTGACAAATTGAGGCGGTATTAACAAAACATCGCCTGCGAACGACTCATTTTGGTGTACTGAAATATAACCTGAAATATAAACTTCGAAATATGGATCCATGAAAATATTGATTTACATGTCTTATCTATATTAATACGTTGACGAAATGAAAGAACTCCCAATGTTATTCTCATATTATGAATTCAATAGATTTCAATTTGATTTGCATCAAGAGACGAAGGTTGATCAAACAACGCGGTATTTAAAAAATAGAACAGTAGTTCGAAATAGCTAATGAACACTCAATAACTTAATGGATATAAAGGGTTCGAATGTGTGTTCTACTATTACGAAGCTTTGCAAAAATTTCTAATCCATAACACTTACATTTGCAATCCCGTAATTCTAAAACCCAACAACCTCTACTGATATACGAGACACGGTACTGATGTACGAATAAAAATAGTAGTCAAACCATGTGTGCAAGTGGCTTGTCACAAGGGTAGGTAATTCAGGTTAATGATTACCGCTTTTCTGGACAAATCAAGACATTCAGGCTTCAATTCCTATTCAGGATCCCATTTCATTCCGGGTTAAATTTCGTTCAATAACCACATAAGAAGCATGTACCATGACTTAATGAATGACTCGAACATGAGCACGAGGCCACGAAAGTAGCAATTACTCCAACGTTTGTGGGTGATTGTCTGGAAAACCTCTGGAAACGTTTCTTAGAGGTGTCTATATTCCCTCACACAATAGAACATACTAAAAGAAACTATGTTCAATAAAATGTGTGTCCCAAATATTTTAGGTCTGAGAGTTAGAACTTGAATAAAATTTGTTTAATTTTATTCTGCGTTCTTTTATAGCGGAAATTTTTCATGGCCGGCTGACTATTGTTGCTTGTGATGACGTATTGCGACGTAACTCGTCCTTCGAATATTGATAATTAAATAAATTTTACTTGATTTAAATCAGCCTTCAATATTTTGTAGAGATGTGGCCTTAAATTTAAAATTTATAAATAATTTTTTACTTACACCAACAATGGTGGTGTAGAAAGTAATAACTAAGATCTCCATGGATATGAATGATCATAATATGTCAAAATTATTCTCGAGGGAAAGCTCTTGTCCCCATTGTCAATGGCGTTAATTTTTATGCATTTCAAAGCGGGAACTGATTAGACAACGATTTACATTTAATGTCGCAAAAGGAAAGCATACAACGCATAAAGCAGAATTATTATAAATCCATGTTAATTATCTTTCACTTATAAATATTAAAAATTATACCCTGTTGGATATTTGGACAAGAGCTTTGCCTATGAGACAACTTTTAACGATTTACAATCATCCACCACCAAGTAAACCATAGTTCATAACTTTGTGTATAATTTTTTGGCGGGATGAATCAAAAGTCTGAAATTTTGGATACACATGACGACACATTAATCCACAAAATGTTAAAATTTGACTTATTTTGAAGTGACTTTCCTCATGTAAATAATTTTCAAATTTCTAATCGCGTGGAGACACTCCAAAAAGGTTTTTGTTCTAAATAAAATAAAAAGTCATTCATCCATGATAAAAATGTCTACTTGCAATAATTCAACGCAGAATAAAGTAAGATAAATTTGGTATAAATCATGTAGACCTTAAGCATCACTTTCCATGCATGTGCACACTCGGGGATCTCTAATTCCTACACCATGAGTACTGTAACGTTTCTACCAGGTTCTATGTTTTTGCTGCCACCACCTTAAACTACTTTGAGGGGAAAACATCTGATTTTAAGAATAAATTCTCTTTACTTGAAACATAAACAAAGAGACACACTTCCTCGGACATCTGACGTGTCTCTACCTCCCTCTTATATCACTTGTCCCAGCCGTCCAAATGGGGGTGCATCGCAGTTTCCTCTCTCCTTTTATCGGTTAGAGTAAGAAGCTGTCGCCTGGTTCTCCAGCTCCCTGCGTGGGGAGGTCAGCGGCCTCTCATTGTTCACATTTCCACATACTTCAAACCCTTCGTCTCTCTCAATGACACATTCAAAGGTTTCTGATTCTCCGACCCCAAGAATAGTTCATTCACTGCCCCTTCGCACTGCCTGGTTCAGTGCCGTTAGCTTCAACCACCACATGCAGTGCATGACGTTACAAGTATACAGGTGCGATAATGGGGTAAATATAAAAACGTTCATTTTTTGTTACAGTACATTTAACTATTTAGAAGACTGTAATTTACTCAACTACAACATAGTTCAAATTACCGTTTAAAAACTCTTATGCGTATTGATATATAAATTATGAACAATACTGATATGAATATATGTATTTTGTCAAAAAATGATATATCCCATTACTCCTTGCAATATTCAGAAACGAAAATTCTTAATTGATGAAAATATTGAATAGTTTTTGTAACTTTATGTCGCTGGGTCAAATTTTCAGGTACAATGAATTGATAAAAATAAAATATTTATTAAGGGCAACTTTTCCAGTTTTAGTGAGGAACTAAGAATGAAAATGAAATATTTATATTCCGAATTTTATTACTAGGAAATCAGCATTGGCGCTCATTTTCTTTTTCTGGAGATAAATATCCATATCTGAACCCATATTATTATCGTTTATAAACTGACCTACCAGCATACCAGCGGTAGAAAATTAAGAATGAGACTATTACTGCACCAGTGCAGCCTTGCATAAAAACGAGTGCTAGCGTGTTTTGCATCACGAACAGAACATTTTAATCAATTGCTTCTGAGAGAGTCGTCTATTCATGTAATTCGCTCATTACGCATATTCCTTGTTTCATTAATTATTATTTCAAAGAGTCGTTCAGGCCAGAATTTGAAATTGGAACTGTGATGTAAGCTGTTTTGTCCGATAAGCTGGAAATATTTTTGTAGTAGTTTTGAGTGTGTAATTTGTATGTTGATCACGTGGATTTGAACGAGGATTACACTAAACAGGAATTTGGGAGAAACATTAGTAAGTTTGTCCATTAGGAACCCTCTATAATACTTAACTAGTTCTCGCTACTACCATCTGTCATCAAGTCTAATTAGGGAGAATAATTTTGAATCGTTTCCTTCCTAGCAGTTTGCTTCCAACATTGTTTGTTCGCAAGCAATATAACTAATTTATAAAGATGACTAGGTATTTGTTCTAGTAATTATGAAACGGCTCTTTAAGTGCTTTCAACAACATTGTTATTAAATACCCAATCAGCAGACATAATTCAAAACCCAAGAATGCGAACTTTTCAAGTCTTTGTATAAAGTATATGAATCTTATCGTTTAACAAGTCAGTATTATTCTTACTCCTATTGTTTTCCTCATGCTCGCCCGTAAATTTGGGACGTTACTCGTTGCGAAACGTAGTTATTGGGCATAATTTTCATTTTAGATAGTTTATTACATGCGGAAACCAGTATGGGTCATTCTTTATGAGAATGTGTTAAAAATAAAACTATTCCAGGTACACAAGTTTCTCCAAACATTTTCTAACATGATTTCATTTCTGCTTTCTCTACCGATATTAATTTTAGTAGCGGTGATATATATATATATATATATATATATATATATATATATATATATATATATATATATATATATGTGTGTGTGTGTGTGTGTGTTGAAATGACTCAAATTCATTAGACACGTTAGTACTATTAGTGCGGAGACACCTGGGAATACGTTTTATCCTTATGAATATCTGCTCCCAATGTTTTTGTTGGTTCACATCTATTTCATGCGTTTTCCGTTTCCTCAGTTCGTCCTCTACATTGCATTTGCATTAAATTACACAGAAAGCTAGATCACTCTTTGAATACTTTGTTTCACAACCAAATTTTGACAACACCATTTCGGATTTCGAAAACATTGATTAACAAGGGAAGATGACGATGGTTGACACCATAATTTTCCCACTAGTGTGAAATAAAATTTAACAACAAAGCTCGTGCAAAATCATCATTGAACTGATCGTAGTTTAAAGAGCACAATCTATGAAATCCCATATTGGACACTATTATTCCTCACAATATCAGATTTGAGCGATGATAACCAATGAATATTAAATTGAAATCTGAAAAGTTTCGGAAAGAGTTAAATAAATATTTCAGATACATACCAGTTAAAAACACTCTACGAGTAGATTCAAATATGCAAAGTTATCCGATACAAAAGTAAAAGAGAGACCAAACTGATAACACTAAGTGACGTATAAAGTTCATAGTACTCTAAATGAAAGGCTGGGATCTTTACCTTTTTCTTTTTAAATTACGTTTTTCGTACTTAACGGACAGGGTTGAAAGTTTCTGTATATTTATAGTGAAATAGGTGGTTATACGATCTTAATTTGCAACAAAGAGAGTTCTCAATATGTTACTGGGATTTAGAATAATGACCACTCATTCCTTCTCAGCATAAAATCTGTTACTTCAAAGAGACCCTTGAAATTGTCTTACCTTTTTGTATGAACCAATACTAGGTCCTTCACAAAATGTACACACCCCCCCATCACGGTACATGAGTTCTAATAAGTTCTTTGTTATAAAGTCATGGCGAGGTTTAAACCATCAGGGCTGCTATTGAACGTAACCACATGAATACGCCGATGAAAATTGCGAAGTAGAGGTGTTGGGTGTCCCGGGTATTTTGGGTACCGAACAGATATTGATCTAGAGTAGGTGAGGGAAAGCCCTCTTGGAAACCTTTTCCAATTCAGCCGAGTGATGGGTCAAACCCGCACTCCTCTGATCAGCAATAAGAAAGGAATGATGACGGGTGATGTCCACTGTACGTGTATCTCTAGTAAAAATGGCCATTTAGTGGCCATCTATCAACGCCAAACGGCCATTCATTTCAAGTGGTCACCAATGGCCGTCTGGCGATAACAGATAGCCACATCAATGGCCATTTTAAATAGAGATTAGACGAATATGATGAATCATTTTCTGCCCAATGTGCCTGAGAAATGACTTTTG
Source organism: Laupala kohalensis (assembly GCA_002313205.1). Lineage (NCBI taxonomy): Eukaryota > Metazoa > Arthropoda > Insecta > Orthoptera > Trigonidiidae > Laupala > Laupala kohalensis. The sequence goes on along the minus strand of NNCF01125998.1, from coordinate 200,416 downwards.
TAGAAATAATACGGTAAATCAATCGTTGATATTCATACCAGACATAATCACCACATTTACTTTACACAAACTTTTTAACAAACATCGTAAAACCATAAGTGATCTGTACATCGTATGGATCACTAATATGATCGATAGGTGTATGTGTTAACATGACATGGTTTTTATTTAATACACATTCAACAAAAGACTTTTTTAAGACTTACAGACACAATGAAAAGTAAGTTGTGTTTTCTAAGAATCAAGTCAAGAATGGATTTTAAACTACTGGAGATTGCATTGGGAGAACAAAGCAGTGTTGACAACTTTTTAATTTCATGTAAGCATTGCCTACTCAGTTCTTTTCGACTCTGCTCTGTTCGTCCCTTATAACGCCCAGTAGTTTAAAATTCAGTAATGTCTTATACTCCCCGGCGACCATATCGTGTATTTTATTATTATGTCTCAAAATATTATTAATGCTAATATGGAAAAATACTTGTTCTCAATGTGTTAAAAATTAAAATCAAATAACGTAAAATTCATTATACACGTGATGATCATATTCATTATGGTACAAATTGTTGATTTTAAGGTTTCTTTTGTTTTTATTTTTCATTACAAAGGAGAGAAAATTAAAATTGCTCTGAATATTGACGAATGTTTTATTGTATTATCACTAAAATTTAGGCGATATGATCTCTATTTTATTTAAATGAAGGTACTGAAAGTACTATTGTAACAACAATACTTTCAAATGTGAGACAAATGGCTTTTTCTAATGTATGTTATAGATCTCAGTACTGAATGGTTAATTAGCATGGTACGGGAAATTTGTACCTTACCTACGTTTTGACTTCAGGCACAAATTTTGGTCAGAACACGGGTCTGAAAGGGCTGGGTTCAAAGTCTTTAATGGAAAGTTAAAACTTGGTTGGCAATATTGTGCAGAATTTGTAACGTGGTGGACTTTTTCTTTACTCGTAAAAAACACTTTTTAAATGCATTTTCCAATGAGTTTAAATTCAATTTACGTTCCAATGGATCCATATTTTCTTTGGTTGAAAATAGAGGTCGGCTTTTGAGTCGCGAAGTGTTAAAACCTCCATCTTGAAGAACTCCATTGAAAATTACGACTGAGACATGTAGATCCTAAGAACCATCAAAAAGATACAATTTAATTTAATTTGTTGCGATGTTAAGTTACTCACTCGTTTGTGGAACACAAAGAAACTGCTACGAAATTCCCCCGTGTTGTCCTCTCGAAAATCTAATTTCGAGAACGACGTGTAGAGCGTACCGTCAGGTTTGAATTCTCTGCCTCTCCAACATCGGAGGCAAGGATGTTAAGGAACCGGAAGGGTAGAGATTCAAGAGAGAGAGAGAGAAAATGAGGAAGAGCAGAGAGAGAGGAGGAGGGAGCGAGCGAAAGGACTGGAATGGAGAGGCACTCCAACTGGCTCTGCTGGTGGCGCAAAGCAGCAGCGGAGAAGGATAAAGTTGCCACCCGCGGGGTTGGGGAGGCGCCGGATGAGAAATTGGCGTTGGCCTTAGATGTAACGGGGATAAGGAGCCGAGTGATGTAAGATGACCCTTCTCCAAAGGAATGCTATAGACGGTGCTTGGGACGACCTGGTGGCACATACAAGCGGGAAATGGAGATGGATGTTGCGAAAGAAAACGGTGGAGATGGTTCGTAAGAAGTGGTGAATCAAGGGAGAGAGAGAATGAAGTTTTGCTTCGAAATAGTTGATTTACGTGTGAGTTTGATGCACAAGAGTGAAGATAATTATTAGAGAAGACATCTGTATGGATGAGGTGAAGTAATAGAGCCAATGGAAAAAAGTTACAGATGTGTAAAAATCGAGGATGAAACGACGCAAAGGTAAAAGAGAATGAGTTAACGATGTGGCAAGTTAGAATTTAGGAAAGATATGTTTCATGAAATATAAGTTCTAGAGGACTCATGAAAGTTTTCATCTGAGTAGTAAACTAATTTAACTTGAATTCCAAGTTTTTTAATGCATTCTAATACTGTATGGAATAAATGATCAAATCTGATGCTTCTTGAGTTAAAAAGCACACTAATTATGTAATTTTATTTATATTTAGAATGTGATATACAATCATACCTGCGTTCAAATACAAAGTTTCGCCAATACAACAACTCTGTTCAAAAATATTTGTTTATTTAAATTGTTGAATATACATACACTTTTTGTAATTCCTTTTCCATTATAAATCTTGTTCAAAAGTTAATTAATTGTAAATTAAATGTTAGTGTAATAGTCTACTGTCAAATTAAAGTAATTAAAATATGCAATTGATTTTATTGCTGTGGCATTTTATTATTTGTTAGTTCATTTTTTTAAACACTGATTTTTTTTGTGAAGCCATAACTTAATTTATCGTGTTGTAATTCAGTTAAGACCTTACTACTATCAAACTTAAACTGCAGGTAAAAAGATTTCGAGATTGATGTGTTGACTAAAGCATGATTCTGACAGGCCTGAAACGTATCTGAGTGATGAACGTGTGGACGATTAGATTTGGAGGTCACTTCGTAATAACAAAAGTATCGTTCATAGTTCGAGATGAGCAATCGCTGAAAGCCCCAGACGTTGAAGAGAGTGTAGTGTGGTGGCAGCGTGAGAGTGCGAAAATAGGGCGATCGATTAAAACAGCGATCGCACGCCTCGTCCTTTATCTGCTTGCGGCGGATGGGCGTCCGTCGTCCGTGGTGTGACAGCCAGCCGGACGGAGAGCGGTGGCTAGTGGCAGGCGGAGAGCGGCGCGGCGCTCCTGGACATGCGATGTGCACGGAACAGGCGCCGCCGAGGTGTCACTAGCTTCCAATCTCTGCCGATAATACTTTCCCTTTCGACACCGCACTTCTCCGATCCATCGCACGTTCCACATGCTCGATTTACTTCCAACGAACGCGTTGCACCGGGTCAGGCGCAAAATATGCACATCCCAGAATTGCACGTAAAAATTGGAGAGTAAATAGAGCGCAACGATAGAAACAAAAATCATTAAAGTACTAACGTCTGGAAATGTCTTTCTAAAGGGATATAATGACACCGAGACAGAAAAGTGTGTTAAGTGCTTTATTATGGAAGTGAGGAAGCGATATTGGTGTTAAAAAGTTGAACAACAAATTATAAGATACTTTAAAGTTTCAGTCCATTAGCGATACAGGTCTCGCACCGACGTCGCGGGGACTCGCGAGACTCCAGGTAGAACATACTCGCTAAGGACAGAACTTTGAACATCTGTTGTAATTAGTTGTTGTTGAACTTTGAACACCTATATCACTTTCTTAATTCCCATTATATAGCGCTTCACACCTTTTTGTTTTGTGTTTTTACTTTGTCTTCGTTTCATAATACCTCCTTCGGGAGACGTAACTTAATGATTTTTATTCTTATTAATGTGCTCTGCCAAACCTCCAATTTTTACATGGAGTTCTTGGACATTCTATGTAACCCATTATCTACTTTGAAATAAAAGGTCCCAGATTTAGTGGCGGAAGTAAAATGGTACTTTTGCAATAGTTATTACCGTTTTGTTGTGTCAATACTCAACTAAGAATGATGGTGCGGGAAAAAAATATTTTCGTCAATATTAGCTCGGGAAACAAATAGCATTTATGGACAGCAAATATTGATAAATTTAATTTATCGGAAAATGCGAAAACATCCGATTTTATCTAATTTAATTCATTGAAATGCAGCAAACAAAGTTGTGTACATGCAGTTCACACGCGAAAAAGAAAGGTACATCATTTGTTGGAATACAAATATAATTAACTACCGTCGCGTTTATTAAGTTTTATTGCACACATATTCGAAGGGAGTTGTTAGCTGACTGTCACAAAATTATGGCACTTTCCTAAATAATATCAGCAAATATATATTTACGCAATCTAATTTGAAAACCTCACTCCTTCACCTCACGAATACGTAGAGATGATATCCCAATTTGAAAGTAACAAATTAACATTCATCGTTGTGTCATTCTTGTTAATATGTTCATTTTCTGTATTATATTATTCAGGCCAATATAGAATAAAATATGTAATTGTGTTTATGGATCGTATTTGTATAAATGTTATGAGATGAACTTAATAAAATATGAGTTACGAAAGAATAAGTAAGAAGAATTTGGACATTAAGTTTACTGGAGTACATTGCTATGTGACCTTACTTACTACATCATACTTAGAATATTATATGCTCGTTGACTAAGATCAAGTTGACTACTAATCCCGAAATTTGGAAATATTCACCGAAGAAGTTCTTGTAAATTAATAATTAATTATACTGATTTTCTTATATTGTATGAGAACAATTATTTTGTGATTTTAAAGCATGATAATTAATTTAAACTGTCGTTTGACTCCTTCTTTCACAAGGGTCGCACTGTCTTCAGTCACGTGATGCTGCTGCCATTTCCGTTAGAACAGTATTTTCTAGTTTTTGGTGAACCATTCTTGAAAGGTATGAAAATTGCGTTTCTATTTCAATTTCCTATGTTTAGTGGGTTTTTTTTTGCTATGCTGAGCCGGTACTTTTGTCAGAATATAAAAAGAACATGAGCCCGCGAAAGTTTCTCCATACAAGCCCATAGTAATTTAAAGTCAAATAATTGAAAATTTTGCGCCGTAAGGGTATGAAAATTCATCGCCCCTGGATAGAGAATGGTTTAAACTATCATTTCAGGGGTACTTGTCTAGTCGCTCTGACGCACATAATACCTTAAATGAATCAGTGCTAAAACTTGTAATACTCTCTTAACACTTGTCGAGATAAAAATTATAGCAACCCTCTTAAATTTATTGAAATAAATTTAAGAGGGTTGCTATAATTTATTGAAATAATCTCTCGTTAAAGCTTCTTTACTATCATAGAAAACGTGAAGTTTACCGGTAAAGGTCGTGTCTTCACATCACTTGACGTTTCACTCTTACCATTGTAGTGTATTAGAGGTATACACGACAAATTATGTCTTATCATGTTACAGGTGAAACATTAGTGATGTTACACAAGCTATGAGGGGTACATTGTTTCTACTACGAACAACTGGCAGCTGAAGCCCGTGAATGAATTTTATCTATCATACTTCCAAAAACTATTTTATTAAGAAGACAATATTAAGGGAAATCCAAAATTAAATAATCCACAATATCTTCAGCACATCTCTCAGACTAAAACGTTTTATATCATCCGAAGATTACCATCCTTTATAAACTTGTTTACACTTTGGCATATCGATACGAGCCAATTAATATTGTCAACTTTATTAACACATCAATCATTGTTAGTTCTCTACTATTGAGTATTAAATAATCGTTGTAAACATGGGTTCTTACGAATAGGTTACGTCTTCGAAATCTCTAAAAGAATGAATTCACAAATATAGGGCTTCACATTTGAAACGTCGAAGTCTCTTGACGTTTCAATATCATCACGAAATTATATTTTTATATAAATTAGGAATTAAATATTTACCATTTGTGCTAGTCTACCACTAAGACTACTTATAATGTGTTTTGGTAGTGTTATTTTCAATATCCAAAAATGAAACCTTTTTCGTATTCAACACTCGTAAAATACGAAGTTTTGTCCGACTCTTATAAAGTTTTGCACAAGGAATTCCATTTAACAAATATTTGTCATTTTGAATACTAAAGTAAGTCTTGATAATAATGATATATCGAACAAGATCCCGATTTCCAATACTTCTAAAGGTGTATCTCTCTTATGAACACATCAGGAGATAGAATTACACTTTTCAGATACTTTACATTTTGAATTTCTTTACATATTGAATTTACATATTTCCACATCATTTAAATACGCATGGAGGTATTAGCCTGTGAATAACCATAACGTGTCTTAAGTAAAAATTCATTAAAATATCATCTAATTACTGTTTTTAAGAAATTACATTTTACGAAGAGTGACTCTCGATTATACTCCTTGGCGATTATTCGTCAAATCTCATTCGAAATGGTAGCACAGTAAAGTTTCTTTCTCTGTTTTTATACGAATGCTACCGTATCCATTTTCTGATACCATTAACTCAGCAAATCATGACAAAACCTTATTCTTTTGGAAAAAATAATTGTTTACGTTCTACGCAGAAAAAGACTTAGGCTAAATATGAAACAAAGCGGTATAAGGTGAAGTGACTCTGTTTTCTGTTAGAACGTGCTGTGTTTGTGGCTCCACAGAAAGCACTAGAGTTGGCTGCACAAGAGGCATAGTAGGCCACCAAGTACACTGCGGGAATACATTAACATAAAAAGTTAATGGCCTTCATTAGAGTTAAATGATCTCACTGCAGTACGCCAAGAGGTCGGGCGTGATTTTAAATTTCTGCTTGTTCTTGCATGTACACATGTAATATTCATTCTGACCGAATAATCATCATTAGCTTTTAGTGCGTCGTTCTTGAGTGTAGATATGCAGACGGAAGTATTTCTCAATGTCTATTTCTCGAACAAGTTTTTCATTAAAATACCTTTGCAGTGTAAAGTCTTCGACGAAAATGCTATTGAAAACAAGGTAAAAGGAAGGGATAGGTTTAGAGGTGTTTATAGAAAGTAATTACATCGTGGGAATACAGATGAGGTTATGAAATAGTGGAATGTTTTACTTTCGTATGCATGAATATTCGTACATTCGTGTGTACATCCGCTTCTGAGCAAATAAAGTTTGTACTAGGGTAGGTAGAATTAAATCACAAAAATACCTGAAATAGGCATAAATAAACAGAGTAACATGTATTTATTGTGGTTTCAACTAGAAAAACATACCTCACCGGTCATTTAAATAAATTAATAACAATTATAAATGACGTTGTAACACATACGTTATGTTGTTTTTCAGTACGGGACAACTGCTTTTAACTCGAATACTGACATTTAAAAACTTATGAAATTGTAAATTAGATTACTAAATGAAAGCGTACAAAATCCAAAATCAGGTAATGAAATAACTTTATATTGATATTTTGGAACCTAAAAATCAAGTGTTTATTACAAAAATCTTCGATCACGTAAAATTTCTTATTTTACAAAATTCAGTTTAAACCATTCTTTAATTTCATTTTAGTCTTTGGTATAAAACTACACCAATTATTTATCATAAGTTCCCTGTTTTCTTATTCTACCATTAATATTATAAATTTGTGTAATGTATTACGATGAAATATTTTTTTCGGAATATTTTTAACATTTGTACTAATCATCATCGCGGGTATTTGACAGACAGGATGTGGAGAAAGCATGAACAACATTTTGAATAATATAATTGTAAAGCTTGAGCAAATATTTGGATCTGTCTCTTGAAACTGGTCTTTGCCAGCGTGTTCTAAGAGAGAGTTTACTGTGTGGAATGCATGCTATTTTTTTCCTGTGTGAAATTTACAGACCTCCATTGCGTCTGTTCCAGGTGGGTGCAAGACGAGAACAACTGGCTCCGCAACGAACACAATGAGTCCGTGTTGTGCGGCAACACCACCGGCGCTCGGTAAGCTGCTTCCGCAGACGACACCGCTGTGGCCTGTAGCAAAACCCGCTCCTCCATTGCCATTCCCAAACCGAGAACACTAGTTTCAGGGTTGAATTCCGAAAATGCTAATCTTACACGTGCTCATGATAAATCTCTGACTCACCTACATATTTTTATTGAATGCTATGGTTTGTGAATTGATAGTGGCGGTGGTTCCCAGATGCGTCGCGAGACATTATCGTAGCGTGTCGTGACTCTTTACGTGCCACCACAAATTTAAATATTAATTTCATTTTTCTTACGCAAACTGAACAATTTTACCTTCTTGATATTTCCTTTCACTTCTTCTATTTACTTTCTTTTTCTCTTATATGAAAATTAGTATTGCCATAAATGTAATTAAAATATTACTTTAATGTGCAATGAATGTATTCTTTAAGTGCAGACCTCGGAAATGATATATAGATCAAGGTAATTTTAATGTTAGAACGGTAATATCCACAGGAATTGAAGTATTCATTTTAAATCATGCAATATAAAGTATTCAATATTTTAGAAACCACTCATATAGTAAAGATATTTTTATTTTATTTATGCAATGATAACATTATGAAAACTTGTTTCTTTTACATTTTTAATAAGTGTTTTTAAATAGTTGTTGCAATTGTTTAACATGAATAAGGATGACTAGTGGCTCATATAGTACTTTATTTCCTCAGGTGATATTCTTTACATTTACACTTCTATTCGATACCATGAAACAGTTGAAGATCCATAATATTAGATAATAAAGAATGTATACCAGAAGCAAAACTTTTTCTTTTATATATATATATATATATATATATATATATATATATATNGTCTCCACGGCTAGTTATTTCGTATCTGGATTCGTGCCTTTTTGAACTAAGGGAAAACACATACTGGGGTTCCTTACAAAGGAAAACGCACAATAAACAAATTAACTCATTAATTTTAATAACATAAGAACATAACCAGAATAATGCACTTCTACTTCTTTCAAAAAACACACTTAATTCACTAACAATTACTACATTTATTTATCAACAAGTTATACCCTGAATTTAACACAATTACTTTTATCAAGAACAAATAGAAACCTTTGCAAAAACATTACCATACAATCAGAATTAACTAGCTCTTCTGCCATCACTGCCCATAGTTCACCATTCACAATAAAGTTCAAAAGTTCAAAACCTGGACCTTTATCATTGATCAACAATTCACATATCTTCTCGCCACTGCGTCTATCATCTACAGTTGGATGCAACCAACTTTACGTGATATCTCGTAAGCTGACAGATCGATCAGATGTTGTGGTGAGTGGAAGTGCCTACTCCCAGACGACATTACAGCAGGCCCTCTGTGGCTCGGGTTGTCGCTCTTGGAGGTGACGTCATCCGTTCCAGGGAAGCCGACCCGTTCCCCGAAATGGCTCGCTCGTTGTTTCCGGGATCCCTCGTACTCATTCCATAACCGAACGACCGCGGTGCTTTCGGACCGAATGAAGAGGTCATGAAACATCTATGTCAACTCGGACGGAATGTTTGACAATGTTGTTGTAACAACACAACGTTCAACGTAATAACATCCTAAGGCCCAAAATTTAAGAGCTGCCGCCTGACTCGGACTCCCACTGAACGCGTCCTAATCATTATTAAAATGACTGTTTGTCCTCGGAATGAATCTTCAACAAAAAAAGATTATCGAGTTACTGTCTGTTACCGAAAAGCTCTGAACGACTCTCAATAAACTCGAAAATAGACTCAGCTTCTGAGCATCTGAGCGATTTTCAAAACTGTGAGAATAATAGCAATGTGAGCTTCTGACTTAGAATAACGATCAAAAAATGACAAAAATATGAGCAGATGAGAACATGAACACAAATGTTGAAAATATGAGCAGATGAAAACACGAATACAAATGATGAATGATCTCGATTTTGATTTTTCTGTTCCTTAAATGACTTTGCTCCCATTATGTCCCCTACCATTTCCACCCACGATCTGAAATTTTGAACAGTCACATGACTAACTCTTCCAATGATGTCAAAATCCCCTCTTCACGACGTCACTTGTCAGTGGTCAGTTTTGACTTGATTCCGTACTCGCAGGGCCAACCCATGAGCTGCATTTTCAACGTTTCTGGCTCTCAACGGCGTTTCTCTCAACCGTCATCTTTGAGCGGTTTGCACGAGGCGGTTTTTAACCTTAAAGATGTAAGGTTTGTTTACGTTGTACGGCCCTTTAAGAATTTCCATCCTGGAACATCTGGTGGCAAATACCCAAACGCTTGTCGCTGCGCACTCTCTTACACCCCCACGCTCTTTTGTACTTCTTTTAAAGTCATAAACCTTTTGTATTTTGAGTCACAGCATGTCTCGACTCGCACTGACGCGACCTCCTTCCCTTCTGAAGATACTTGAATTCACCGTTGCGCTGGTACTCTTCCTATGAACTGCGTGTTATTTTTCACAAGACAAATATGTTTTAACGGTTTTTACTTGAATTTGTTATTGGAATGAGTAAACTCTATACCCCACTCAAACGGTCGAAAAAAACTTTCTCTCTCGCCCTTTGTCATCACTGCCCATGGTCGCGGCAACCGTTTGCTTAAAATACATTTTAAACCGAAAATAATCTATTAAATTTGATTATTTATTGAAGTTTAATCAATACAAATTAATTTTGTATTGGCACAATCATTGAAGGGCACGCTACGCAGAGCCAGTTGTTTCAGATTTGATCAAGCATTTCACAACACTAAAACCCGTAAAAATTTATTGGAAATATTGTACTAAATTTTGTGGTGTTATAAGCTCTTGATCTATGTACCATGTATACACAGTCGAGGCATCATTGTTATTCCAAATGCAACGATTAGAACTTGAACATTACGTACCCTCGTTAATCTTTCAGTGCAGCACACCGTCGCACTCCCTGCTCCCCACGTCACGTCACTACCATTGAAAGTTCTTTCTGCATCTGATATCATCGATAACACATCTTCCACAACTTCCCTATCGTGCACTGATTCTCCCACCACTGCGCATCCCCTGCCGTGCCTCTATTACTTCTTCCACACGCTTCTCACTCCCTAGACCATCCTAGTTTTCCACCACACATCTTTCATCGACCAGGCGCACTGGAGCGCGCGTAAATAGATGCGGAGATAGATGAGGCGATAGCGATAACGGGGATGGTTCGTTAGCTGCCCGCCCGCGATGTAGTCGCGGTATCTCCTAACCCTTTCGATGAGGTCCGAAGAGGCTCGTCATGCCACTTAGGTAGACAGAACCCCCTATCCCGTCAACCTACCCCTCTTGCCACCATCCTAAACCCTCTCGCTGCCAGCGCACTTTAATCCATACGCTCAATGCGAGGTTTTAGTGAATACCTGCTCAGGACTCACCCCTCTCGGAATAATTTGCCAAAAAAGGAATGAGAATCTTCCCCATCCCACACGCGCTCAAGTGTCGAGTGCCAAATGTTTCCGTATTTTACGCTCGGAGAGCCGCTTGTTTTACGCCCCATCCTCAACTTCGCGTGGGTGCGAACAACTCATTTTCAGGCGGTCGGCGAGTTCGCACGTCGCGTTTTGCGCGTTGGCGCCGCTTTGCCACTGGCTTAATTTTCGCGACGGGCAGTTTGCGGCGGATTAATAAGCGTGCGGCGGCAGACGGCGAGGGCGGTTCAGTCGCCGGAGCCGGCGGTCGGACAGCTGTAACCGGTAGTCGGAGCTACTCGACAACACCTGACTACTTAATTCTTGTTGTCGAGTCCTCCATCCAGCAAGCACAAAGACAACCGACATCTCCGAGCAAATATATCTTACGCTTGCGCTTGTTGCAACGAGGATCGCAGTAGTGAGGGAAGTTAGAGCCACATTAAATCTAGCGGAGAGAACGCACAGCGCGGAATGACACAATTTCCATTTTCTCCGGAAGATGGAATGGAGAGAAGCAAAAAATAAGGAAAGAAGTGAAGCGAAATATGTTCCCTTGTTCGTGATTCATTATAATACCACAAATTAAGTGATCCTTTTCGAACTGACATCCAAATGTGTTGGCAGCGTACACTTATATCTATTCTTCTTGTAGTAGTGAAGATGTTTATTCCTTCCTCGCTAGTTCTTCTTGTAGTAGCCATTTGTCTTATAATACTCTTATTTCTATTCTGCTCTTGAAGGAAAATCAATTTGTCTTGTAGGTTTTTCTTGCAGTAGATACCCGTCTTACAGATCTCATATCCCTATTTTTCTTGTTGTAAAGCTATTCATTTTCTAGTAACTCTCTGTGTAGTAGTTACTCCTTTGTATTCTCGTTGAAGATGCGAGTCTCTGCTTGCAGAAAAGACACTTTAAAATTAGTTTGACATCCTCTCTAAAATGTATGTAAGTACAATAATCATCGTTTTGTTTTGAGAATAGTCTAAATACAATATCAGTTTACTGTTTACACCTCGACATCAATTCCATCTTTAATTTTATACTAAAATTCTTCATATTTATGTAGCTTCAATCCTTATCAGCATCTTTCCCGTAGTTAATAAATTTTGGAAAGTTTGACCTATGCCGTAGTAATCAATCCAACCATGAACAAGTTTTCCATATAATGCTACAGCCGTGAACAAATTGCATCGTAGACTGGGAAACCAGTCATAGCGTATGAGATTTTCATTGATAGTTGATTAACTCATTGATAAAAAGGTTAGTTGGCCAAATTGGCGTCATGTCCAAATTATCCCAATCGCATTTACATTACGAATACATGGGCTGAGTCTAGCCAATAAATTTTCGTCTTCCTGTTGTTAACTACTTCTTCAAGAAGCTGTTGTTAACGTTTTGGCAGCAAATCAAGGAGTACATTTAGCTATCTTGTCGTCGCCAAGGCTGATAGGATCGGTTTTGGCAGACGAAGTGTACAAGATATCAGACCAACGAATTTTCGACATGGTTCTATGACTATTAAGTGGAGAGTGTTATCACATCCTGATCTAAATTGACGAAATATACGGATGCTCTTTGATAACTAAATTCATATTCTTAAAAAATGTAATTATTTGGTTGCAAGGAAAGAAAGTAATTATTTTCACCAGAGCAAACATTTACGATGAATATATTTTCTTACCCGACGGCATAGTTGACACGACAAATATGTGTCATTTGCCGAGATGAAGAGAAAAAGAAAGCGACAAAGTACATATCGTCAATGTTGCTTAATTTCATCTCTTCGATGGGAAATGCCCGTGAAGCTGTGTAGGGCGTGGTATTTACGAGAGGAGCAGGTAAAAGAGAGACATCCAATAGAAAAACGAATTCGAATACAGGTCGCTTATATTTTGAAATATCTCCGTTCTCACAGTAGTCACTATCACGTAAATTAATATGTATCTCCACAAGGGAATAGACTTACGTCTTAGGTCAGTTGTTTGTTTTGTACTATTTCTAAGTTTTCTGCAGATAATTTAAATTTTAAAAATTAGATAATTAATTTTCACTTCGAAATTTAGTGAGTACTTAAAGAAATATAAAAATATTATTCGTCCATAAAAGGTAGTACGATTTTAACTATTTATTTAAATAGTACACATAATGGACATTAATAGAAGTAGTATTAGTAAAATTAAGATAAATTCACGGCATTACAATTTAGAGAAAAAAAAATATAAGAACCACTTAAAATATAAAAACACTACGATTCGACTTTGAGACGATACATTTTCAGACTAGCGAGACATTCAAATTACCACATCAGGAGAAGAATGAAGTCAATTTATCTTCATTTTTATTAAAAATTAAATTATCTGCTGAAAACTAAGGTCGTTTGTATGTCGTATATTATTTATGAGAAGATTGCAGATGTCAAACTATATAACTTAACGTATAATAAAACTTAACGTCTTGTCACTTGATGTACAAAGGAGAGGCACTATTTTTAGAAATTTTTAGTATGTATTGCTACCAAAAATAAAAAATGTACGGTAAAGATTTTTTCAATATGATATTTATTCTTTAAATGACAAGAAACATTTGTTTTGCTTACTTGAAACATATTCAAAATAAATTACACAACAAAAGATTATAGCGGGAGTCAATTCAAAATCTTCTAAACTAAAGATCTCTATCAATGATGCTTCTTATATCAATAAAATACATTTACTGACCATCCAGGGTAATTGCGTATGAAAGCGATCCATTCGAAACATCAGGAATTTTAAGTCTGTATGTTTTACATCATTTATCTCGTCAAGTGTGAAACGCTTTTTAGACTGAATTCAAGCCAATAACATTTAAAACTCATATCACAACATAAAATAACTTTACATTTCACCATTACGGACAAAATTTAGGACGTTAGATATTTTTTTCATTTGATTTACAATATATAGAACCCTGTCCTAGTAAACATCACCGGGATTTACATTGCTTGTCACTATTTTATCCTTTCCATTGTATTTCGGCCCGAATGGGAAAGGATTTTTATATGCAAGACAATATTATTGTATACAGAATGGCATTTCAAAAGAACTATGCAAATGCTAGTGCAAGATTGAAAACAAAATAAATACTTTCACTTCCATAAATGTATTATATTTCCACTATTAATAAAACTGATGATTCTGCGGAAGACGAAACTACCGGGCGCGGGAGGGGGGGTCGGAGCAACGTTGACAAAGTTTCGCCCCCCCCCCTCCTCAATATCACTTGCTGGATCCGCCCCGACACCAACATCATACGATGCGTTCAAAACATCTTCCACGGCAAAACAACATCACGAATTAATAATTAAACGCAAACGCGCGTACTCGTACATTCATACATATATATTTACATACACACGTGAAATACGTGAAAGTTACTCATATTAGGAACAACTCCCCTTTAACAATTATACCTTCATATGGGCGATGATCAAATCTTGTTCTCTCATGTAACAATTCATCAAACTCTTACATTTATTAACTTCTCGCATTCACTCATGAACATTATTCGTACGCTATTTTTTCAGTAAAACTCTCATTCTTTCATACATTGAACATTCGCCCTCGTAAAATTAAACTCTCGCTGGAAATTGTTGATTTCAAGAATTTATCGCTAAGTACTCCCGTAATTATTTAATTCAACGTTCACTGTAAAATGTAATGGTCAAATCATGTAAGCTTTATTCTTTACGAATTAATTTTCATTCAAAGTAACGACTCACTTCAATTCGTTCGTTAATATCACATTTTAGCATTATTCAGTCCCCTTTTTTCATATGAAATTAGAATCTGCAAATCACATAGCTGATTTGTTGTGAATATCGTTAACGTTTGTGAGAAAAAAAAGTAGCTGGGCATTTTATGTCAAATCGACACATGTTCTGAACCTCACCATCTCAGATTGTGATAAAATTTCATACGGAGACGTCCATTATATAGTCTAAGAAAAATACAAAGTATCGTTGTAATATTTCAACACGTTTGGAATTTACAATAATGTAAATTTTAAACAGAAGTCCCAAAATGTCTCAACAAAAGCATTTCAAAAGTTTGGAAGCTCTCCTGATTGAGATAGAGAGCAGAGAGACATATCCTTTTACAAATTATTTACTAATCTTAACATTTTTTTCATTTTATTTACTGTAAACTTTTACCTTGTTCTCGAGCTGTTGGCCATTACCATGGTTTCATTAAACACCGTTTCTTCTTCCTTCTTTCTGAAGTCTTTTCTTGCTTACCTATCATATTCTCATTCGTGTTGCACGTCGCAACTCATACCTTTAGTCACAAATTCTTCAAAGTCATAATTTCGTTCGTTTTCAAAATATGTTTTACAGTCTTTGATCCCAAATACATCTTTTTTCTTATTCCTTTCGAACCATTTTCCTCGCTCTTCCCCATTTATTAATAGTCATACGTAATGTGTTCACTCGTCTTCTCCTTTTCCAACGATCTTTACTATGATACACTATATTACATAAGTCAAGAAAGAAAAATATTAACATTTTCAAATTAAAAAATTAAAAAATTTGATATTTAATTTCTCAGAAGGCGCTATTTTGAAATTTTTCAAATTAATTCTAGAAATAGATAACACCATTGCAAATCATCTGTGAAAATGTAAATATGGGATGAAAATACGTAGAATCAGTGTTAATACAATAAAAGAATGTAGGTGTTTTGCAGCGTAAAACGAGCGGAACTAGTTTTCTCGTAATTGTTGCCAAATACTATTATTATGTTTATGGGGTTAATTTAATATTTCTCATTTGATTCATTTATATTCATACAATCGGAGCGTGTAAAATTATACTTGAATGTGTCTTATTGATCTCATGAAGCTCCTTTCTGAAATTTTGTACTAAATAAAAAGCAAATTGTATCACAAATACGCCGAGAAAGATTTTGATATTAAACTTAATATTATGAAAAATATACAATTTATGTAATAAACCAAATATTTAAAAATATAATCACAAACTGTTGAAGATTACGATGGTAAAATATAAAAAAATTAGTATACCTTGCTCTAATTTTGAATTTATTAAGATAACAATTCATTGTTCTGCGCAACTACACTTTTGTAGTTTGAAATGCTCTGTATAATGAAACTGGCCGCCTAATATAATTTTCATTATTGAGTCCATTATCAAAACAGATATAATCGATAAGCCCCCTCTACTTTCCGATTCTGTTCTCACGTACAGGCAACTTTGTATTATGTTGGAGTAGGTACTGCTCAAACCGTCTGTATCAGAGTTTTGGCTTGCATGAGTTTTTTGACTTAGTAGTATCGACATCCAAATTTTTCCGGAAACTACGAATATAATTCTTTTTCTCGATAATTCAATCGATTTCTCGTAAGGAAACTACCATTTTTAGGTTAAATTTTCATACGACGAAATTAAGAATTATGCAGAGAGTAATTCGTGTGTAGTGCTTATTAGGGATTATTTTAAATTCCGTAGGAATATGTCTGCGTGTAAATAATGATGAAATTCAATAAAATTACCATGAAAATGAAGTTACGCGAAGAGTATATGCACAGCTTTTTACTGCTTTTCTGTTTCAGGCACTGTTCTCAAGAGTATATGTGCATACAGGTTGGAGACAACCCCAACCACGGGTACACCAACTTCGATAACTTCCTGTGGTCCATGCTCACCACGTTTCAGCTCATCACGCTCGATTACTGGGAAAACGTGTATAACATGGTGAGTGAGTCTCCCCTACAGAGGGTGGGTCTTCTTCTACTACTCCACCCTAGTCACCCAACCCTTTGCGTCTGTCCCGAGCCAACACATTGTCTACTCGTTCCTTAATGACTTCCGTAGTCATAGCCTCTCCTTGCCATTACCCTTCTTTCCGTTCTTTCTGTCTGCGTCTTTTGGCTTGATTTCGGTTTATGGGGCTAATTTGCTCCAATTTATTCCCTCGTTACAATGTTTGTGCCGGTGGGAGGGTCATGTTTTTTTCGTAAGGACTTTATCCATTTCTGAGGCGTATTGAGAAGTTAGAAAGTAGTGTATAATTATACAAACTATGTTTAATTTTGTACGCGTTTCCTCCAAACACATTCCTAATTTCATGACCCATTGGCTAGTACTCCAAAAATATTGTTTGTATGTTAAGCATTGCAACATAAATAAAATAACTTTATGATCTCGTTCGTATGGAAACAATTTCATTTTTTCGCCTCGGCATCCCTGGAATGTTGTATATGTTAAGTCATAACTTTAATAGTTGAAACACTGAAATTACATAATTGCCATGTATTTTTGGATTTACGGGTAATTATAAAATAAATTGTTATTTTTGTATGCTATTATTACATGAATTCTTGACTACATATATCCATGAAGTAGATTCCTTACTTCGCTTCTCGATGCGAACGTTTTTTTCTTCCTTCGTCACCATTTTTAATTCCTGGGTAAGCTCTATTAAATCAGCTGTACAGACAAGTTCATTCTTACCTGCACAAGAACAAAATGATTGGAAAAATGCAAAGTGATGATGGATGAGGGAGTGAGATGAAAGTTAATTGTTAACAATAATAAAATGATTTAATGACATGCTAAGATATGATGAGAAATAATAATACAATACTGATTTCCTAGAGCTGACATGATGATATGATGAGAAATATCCTGGAAACCAGTTGGTTGAAGCTGTTGTAGAGTTGATCCGGACGGTTGATGAGTTGACAAAGAAAATTGATGAGTAGTAAATCTCTGGTTGCACGTATCTTCTGAGGTGCAATTATAGGCTCGATCTTGCGAGAAAATGTCGACTTGGCGACGAGAATAAAGTAGCGATGCGATGTGCTCGAACGTGATAATCCTTATTGTGAAGGGTTAAACAAGAGAAAATATATGTCGGTTTGGCGCCGACAGTAAAGAGTTCGAACTGATAAGAGGCGAGATCAGAAGTTTATCCTCACATTAATAGTAGTAATCATAGTAGTCGTGTACTAAAACTGAATCTCGTGTAGAAGGAGCGTAGAGAAGTGAAGAGGCCATGTGCTTTATAGTTTCAAACTAGTGCGCTGTTGCCAATTTGATTCGATGAATCGATGTGACATTCTGCTAAGTCGATTAGGAGTGACGACTCGAGACGAGACGAAGAAGTTTGGCTTCGCCCAACTCTTGCGTGATACAGCATTAACACTCCAATGTAGTCGGTGAAGGTAATTAACTCAGTAAATCATATGATGATGAATAATTCTTCTATTTTTTTAAGTGTATGGCAAAATATTTGAATCAACCTATGGCTTGAAAGGAAAATTTCCTTAGCTTTCAAGATAAATCACTAAAATTGGCCAAAGAGATTGTTCTCCAGAGATGATTCACTTAGTAAATGATTCAATACATTGCCTTAAAAGATTCGACTCACTTGTTTAATGAGAACTTATCAAAAATGTCTGAACATCAGCTAAGCAGGAATACCTTTCATAATCTCTTCAACTTTTAATTATCAAATGCAGCGTAAAGTATACTACTTATTTATATGGTTTTCTTGCAGGTGCTTGCGGCGTGCGGCCCCATCAGTGTAGTCTTCTTCACCGTTGTTGTGTTTTTCGGATCGTTTTATTTAATCAACCTCATGTTGGCTGTGGTAGCGTTAAGTTACGAAGAGGAAGCGGAAATCACGCAGGAGGTGAGTTCCGAAAGCGTTGCGCGAACGCAACCCACCCGCTGAGCAGAGAAGACACAAGGGGGGGGGGAATGTAGGGTGAAAGAAATACACCACCGATGGATCCCCTTTCCCTAAAACGTTGGAAACCAATATTTTGAAACGAACCTAAATTATATTATATTTATCTACCACTTATTTTTCGTATAATTTAGTAAACGTAATACAACAAAAATATATTAAAGAAGAGACCCTTAAAGACGGGAACTTTAGTATGCCAATTTGTGTTCTTAATTCAATAAAAGTTATATTGTTTTAAATCTCCCCATTAGTATTAATATCTCTGAAAATTATTATTATCATTAGGATTGTGAATAATATTTTGCCAACGGTGTAGATGTTAGTGTGATAAGCGCCCAAATTAGTCTGCTTAACCGCCAGGATACGTCAGGAAGTACGTCTCCATTATCCTGCTGGTACTAACGTCGAAATAAATTCATTTTCTTCCTCTTTGGTGTAAACGATATTTTGTGGTTTTGGCTCATGTTTGCGTATTTTTTCTAATAACTGTTTCAGAACACGTTACCACCAAATAGCAAATACATTTGTAAATATTTTGCCTCATCTTTAAAGAAAGCGTGACTTACTTTACCACCCATTGAGTGGGTAATTTATTGAATTATATATAATACATTCATTGAATATATTACTTTAGCCGATGGTCAGATTGTAACGCAGGACTAAATCAAAGGGGTTTTATCGGCTTCAACGTGACTCCGCATTGCGACGAATAATTTATTTATTTTCCTGATTACTAGTTCTGAGATATTTTGGAAAAACTTTTCAACTACTGAAATTTCAATTTTGGAAATCTTCCGGAGCTGAATCACGGAGTTAAATATTTCCTTTGCAAGATCATTGAAGTAAACTTGTTCGCTCAACGTCAAGATCACTTTTACAAGTCAAGGAATTCCTTGAAACTTGTAAAAGTCTCAAAACAGTACAAATTTTTGTAACCTAGTGTGCAGAAGCAGAACAGGGATCGGATACTCCGAGAAACCGAGTGAGTGCTATCTGCGTCTCACCCGCCACCACTTCATGGTGCCTTGTCCGTCCCCCAATTATAGATTTCATTAGAAAAATACACACAGTAAATTTTACTCATACTTACATTAATTACTCCTCAAAATAATTCGCATGTCTTGTGATGATGAAATTCATTGTTTTCTTATATGACGTTCGTGTTCGATTGGCTTAACTGATGTAACAAGCGTACCACATTAAAAGGTATTCATTGATGGCAATTATGTTTAATATTCTTATGAAAATAAAAAATACAGATAATACTTTGAAGTGACGGTATGTAAAAATTAAGTCTTTTAAAACGTATGAATTAAATAACATGAGATTTTTTGAAATCTTTGATAAAGTCATAAGTGGTTGTCTATTTAATATGCAAAATAAATAGCAACAGATGTAAACCCGTCCCTCCTCCAAATTTGTAAAGCGCTCTCCCAGTAACTGAAATAACCTCACCGAAACTGTGTACCATGTTAAATAGTCGTAAACTTCTGAAGAACTTGTGAAATGAACTGACCTTAATTATTTTATCGGATTCGAGGTTCCATTGACTAAAAATATGACCTGAAAATGACAAAATTCGAATAGTCATGTTAAGAAATGATTCTTCAATATCAAAACAAACTTCACATTTGGAACTCTTAACAGCGAACTAATTTTGTTTATGGTTGTGGACAAGTAATGATTCTAAAATTCCGTGAGTCGTGTTCGTATAATACTAGGTACAGTATTTCTTATCATGTATGTACATAATATTAATAATACCAATAATAATAATAATAATAATAATAATAATAATAATAATAATAATAATTCCTTATACCAAATAAAAATGACTACATTAAATAAATCACACCATATGTATATTTCTATTTGAAAAGAAATGTTTTAGGTGGAATGTATTTTACAAGATTGTACACAGAGTGGGTGATGCGCAAACGTTGGATCAAAACGTGACACGTATGCCGCTCGAAAGGCGAACACAAAAAGAGTAAATCAAATCTTGAAGCAATAAAAAGTACTAAGTAATAAAAAGTCTTGGAAAGATATTACACGACGAGGAAAGAGTGCGAAACCAATAAAATGCTACTCTTCAGTGTAACGTAAAAATGTAGAAGTAAGACGGGATGGAAAGGAAAAGAAGTAAGTTTGTCTAAAACACGATAAAAATGTGAGCAAGGTAACGAGTGCGCATTCTGTAATGAGGTTCAAACCCTCATATCTCCATTTCCTTCCTTCGTCTTACAACGATTCTTGAGCGAGGTATTCAACTGCACAGTAGCCATAAAAACGTGACGTGTTTTAGTTCATAAAATACCTTCAGATACTTACATTCTTTTATTTACATTATTCATTCATTCTAGACGACGTTTTACGTCGCTCTTTGAAAAACATCCGTATAACACAGCTTTAGAAAATTCAAACTCAATGAGAAAATTATTTACGTGAACGAGGTCTTTCAAATATCACCACCAAGGATTTTTCTTAGTAAGCATTCAGAATCTTCAATTTATATTTTTCTTGCAATACGACGTCATGTGTGTTGTGTTCTGCCGAAACCGTGTATTAATCAATTTGAAGCAGTGTTGTACACGTAACAGGATTACATAAGAATCAACTAAGAGCGGGAAGCTTAGCAAACTCGGGATATTGCATCGGCTGTCGTGGCATACATGTTCAGACTGACTAGTATGAAGCGGCTCTGTCTCATATGAGCAACATCAAACTCACGGAATTTGCCGCAATCCTAACGTACGTTTACCCTTTCATCCATGAGTATTCTTCGTTTTAATTTTTGCTGCTTTCCAAGCATACAAATTTGTATGAACCAATTGAAAACATTCATATTATTATTGTTTATATTAAAAGTATGACTCTCAATTATAACAACCTTTCACTTGACAGCAAGCAGATTAGAAATAATCGTAAATATCGAGTTCACCCCTCCAGCTTTTCAGTATCAAGCTTTTCCAGTATCTAGAAAAGAAGAAAACTTTGTTTTCATGACTGTTAAATAGATATAATTTATGGACATTGAATAGAAAGTTATACCTCGCTTTCTCTGTCCAAGACAAATCTTGCAATCCGAAATTCGACTAGTAGAGGAGAAGGTGGTATTAACACGCTTTGAATATGGAACCCTCCAATATTTCGACGGTAAGGTGCTGCGCAATGTGAATTTGAACAAGACCTCCTCCTCCCCCTTCTTCTTCTCATTCTTCTTCTTCTTTTTCTTCTTCTTCTTCTTCTTCTTCTTCTTCTTCTTCTTCACGTGATAATAAAATTTATTTTAAAATGGCTGCGTTGGAAATGTGTATCTCTGGGTGTTGGTAATATGGAACTAGCCACACCTTTCGGTTTTAAGTCATCAAGACTTAAGTAAAAACTTTGAGTGCAAAAAATGCTGTTGAGTACTTCTAGGGCAATGTGAACATTCCTATGACATGTTATCTGTAAACATTTATAATGTTGAGTGGTCATTAACTTGGGAATTTTGTGTATTGATGTACTCCTTAAAATGAATATCTTTCCACGCTCAACAATTTTAGTTTTTATAATCTGTACAATTATTTTAGCAATTATAAAATGGAAAAGTATTTTCCTCTTTTTAGAGTATAAAAACGTATTTAAAATATTTTAAATACATTTCATTTTTGTGTATCTTTTTTCATGATCTCCCTTTGGATGTCTTTGAGAAGTTACTAGAGTGTAACGCTTTCCCACAAAACAACTCCTTCTACACGAAATCCTGACTCCGGGAAAGCGGAAGTGTGGATGTCATGCCGTTTCATTCGATGATCTGTAATCGGGGCAGGTGACTCAAATTACAATTTCTCTAGGGTGCATGGCAATGGGGTGGCCTCTCGAAGCAAACCTCTTTAATGGAATGTTATCAAAGTAATCGATTTATCTTCTACCAACTTTCGGAAATAGCGTTCCTGACTCGTTGTTCCTGTTCGTTTCCGGATGCTCTTCTCAGGAGAAGCTGTACGTACCCTAGCACCCAGGTACCTTTACATCCCAAAATCACTCTAAGCCATACGAAAGAAAAATATTTTTTTATCCTCTTCACCATAAAAGTAGTTAATTTCACACATTGTATTAGAAGGTGTATGTTTATTTCTACGGAGGAAAAAAAAGGGAAATGGTTATCTAGAGAGAAACTTAAAATCTTGTTGCCTAATCATCTTCAATTCATGTTTAATTGTTCATGTTCGTCTTTAACGTTTACTTCATGTCGTTATACACCTCTTCATGGCTTCTTTATATACTTATCATGAGATTTTCTCTTTCATATGATACAAAACATATATGACACAAAAATTATATTTAGTGATTACCTTATGCATAGTGTAATAAGTACGTAATACTTCTTTACAATTCATTGCTTGACTATCTTCATGACAACTTCATTTTGAAAATTTAGAAAAAGATCATCTAAATTTCACTAATTTTTCTGGATTTTTTAAGTATAAGGAAAATTAATTTATTAATAACAATTCATGAACCCAAGAGGAGTAAAATGAAATTGTAATGGACTGTTGTTATCATATCTTCTGTGTTTTAGCGATTGTAAAATTTTTAGAAGTTATCCACTGAGAATATTTCTTGGACAGATAAAAATCACCCCCCCCTATTATATATATCTTTAATTATTTGTTTATACATTCTGAAAATATCACTATACACAAAACATAAATATAGGATAATATTCCATGTGTATCGACATGTTCATTCTCCCATTTCCTGAATGGAATCAGCATGAAAGTAAAATATTTTTTAAGAAAATATAGTAATTGACTAATTCGTGTAAACCTTGAAAAACATATTACCATTTCAGGTAGTATATGCTAATAAAACACATAACCATTCATAAACCTTTCAATAATGTTATATATTTCGATTGTATTAATAAAATAGTTATTATTACAGTAAATCACGAATTATGCTGTATTAAACGCTGTGAATCATTAATTATACCGTTTAAATTGAAACAATGTATTTAAAGAATGATCTCTAGGTCAATTATAGTTCTCTAATTTTTTGACAGTTTTCGTTGGCAAACTTTTTTATTTGTCTGGAAGAGCAAGGTAAACGTCGTACATTCTTTTCTATATCAAATTTGTGACACATGGTAATTTGTTATATCGATTCCATTAAAAAGCACACGGGAATTTATTAAAAACAATCCCACCAGAGATTTTATTCATAAGAACCCGTACAACTTCAAAATTCTTTTTTAATATTAGCCCCGCAAGGTCCAAATTTTGTTGCTAATAGTTTATTCTTTCATTTAATGAATTCAGGATATTCAGAAAATGTCGCAAGGCCGCTCACCTGAAATGAAATGTGATAATAACTGTTTAATCAATAGTATTGAAATAACCACTTGAGTTTTCAGCAGGCTATTTAATTTCGAACAAAAATGAAGGTAATACTCATTGCATGTCTCAGTTCAGAAAACAATTTACATAATCTTTTGAAACGTAAATAAAACACCACGATTCATCATTAATGCCAGACATCTTTTGGTGTGCTTGTTCACTGCTAGCTAGCGAGTGACTTCAAATAAGTACATCTGGATTTTCCTTTAACTCTCTTAATTTTGATTCGAAGGTGAATTATCTGCTGAAAACGTAAGTCTTTTATATTAAAACTATTCAGAAGATTGCTGACGTCAAACAAAATTATTAATACAACTTTTTAATCAAGTTTGAGTGGAGAATGTTGGGTCACAGATTTGCGTCACACATTCATCTGACGGGACGTTAGGTTTTCCTTTCAAGATCCTGCTAGAGAACTCATAATGCTGACGTTTCATCTGAGGGTGAGTGAGTTGGCGAACAGGCGGTCGGTCCCGGAGCACTGAGAGACAAGGAGAGAAAGTGAAATGTGTGTTGATAGCGCTCCATGCCTGCGAGCGAAGCGTCCTTATCGCTTTAGAACGCAAAGCACATAACTCTGCGCCCGGGGACAACGATGTTGCGGATTGCATGCCAGCATATGGAAGTGGGTGACGCGACCACACGAATCAAGTGGCTCTGAGTAGGCGACAACATTTGATGCACTCGCCTTTAAAATTAACAAACCCACAAAATTAAGGGATTTGCAAATCGTACAGCCAACGACCAACTATGTAACGTGTCTAATAACTATTAATTTATTGCTATTTATATCAAATGACGATTATAGAAAAATTGATACCCAAAGTAGGTACAGTTTGAATATATACATTATAAATATCACAAATATTGAAACATTCATGAAAAAAGTTTTTTTTAGTATTTATATTAGCAATGTCGGATCAAAGGAAACTGCTTAGGGTTGCGGTATGGGAGAAGTGGGCATGGAGAAGGAAGCTAAAATTGTCTCTATTCAAAATATTACTTTAGCTGTCTTATCGTGAAAAATGTAAATTCCTCAAAAGAAAGACAAAAACATACAAAGAAAGGGATGGAGGGTCTTCTTATAAATTTATTAAACCGGCTGTCTCGGTACGGGGTTTATAAACTTCTAGGATGAGTAGGGCTAGCTTAGACGACTCGAAGTCTTATAACAATGATGGATCGGAAATAATATTGGGAATTGATATTCTTGCATTTAGGCCAACAAATAAATTACAAAATTATGTCATTTCGCCAACGTTTCGACCATTTATTTTGGTCATCCTCAGGGCTATATAACAAAACATGGATATATATATATATATATAATGAACATACATTCCATATCGTACTTTCATCAACACCAACAAATCAATTACATACCTCAATGAAGAAGAAATATAAATAAGTTTACCCCGCCACATGTTTAATTATCTCCTTGGTGACCTCACACATTTTACACAAAATGGCGCACATAACATACATTATCATCAGACAAAAGTACGTGATTAAAGTCTAACACCAGAAACTACTCATACTACCAAGTGCTAAACTTTAAAAACTTTTTACCAACAAATCAACATTTCATTAAAAGTTAGGAATACAGTTAGAAATACATAATACATAGAATCAACCTATCATAATTTACAAGAATTGTACAAAAAAACCTTTGTCATACATTATACATTCATTTACACACATAAATCATTTTTAAATTACATTACAATAAATTGAACTCAACTTTTCCACATCTGTTTTAACTTTAATACATGCAACAAAAAAATAGACGTGGAAAAGTTGACTGAGATTATGGCCAATATTCACAACTTAGCTTTTTTAACATGTGGTTCAACACAAGAAAAGTTAAATGAAAATACATTACAAGATATAAAACAATTGTAATTATCTGATGAAGACAGGAATAAGAGCCTAAACGACGGAGGATCATGCTGTGGTGATGTCGCTGGCAGTCCCCAGGGTAGGACAAGGAATACGGGAACGTTTACAGACAGCCGTTCACGTAAATATGTGGCCCTCCTACACTTAATATTTCGAAACCTACCAGTTATTTCACTAGACTTGTGGTACTGTGTTTGAATTTTCTTCACTTTTGTGAAGATAAACAATGAAATTGAATATACATACAAATAAAAGCAATATAATAAAAACTAATTGTATGTATTTCTCGTTTCGGCCAACTAAGGTCCACGATGATGAGTGTTAGTAAGGATTAGTTCTGTATGTGTTTATTCACTAGACATATCGTGACGCATTTTGGGGGAAATAGCGTCCAGATAGAATCTAGATTGCTGTATCCGAGTATTACAACTGCGGTTGTAAGCCGCAGACGGTGAACTTTTCATATACCACACCTATATGAAATTGAAATGAAATGCTGAGACATAGAAATGAAATGCTACAAATTTTTCTAAATCCATTGGGAATTGAACCCTCTTGGTAATGAGCGAGCACGCTAACACCATAACCACGGAGGGGTTCAATAAAACGTATTATATTATAAGAATATATTTTACAAATAGTTTGATTTTTTGTAAGAAACAAACATTATTATTTGATTTTGAAAATTGTAAACATGACAATAATAATTGTTCTAATTCTTAAATACATTTAACTTGACTCTGGGTTTGGATGTTTCTTTTGTCCAAAGTTGTTGTAATATTGCGTAAGTGAGGGAAGGGATTAGAATAGTGGCAAGAAGAACCAAACAAGAATAAATCTGTTCACCACCTCTTGAGATTGAAAGTACAAATTCCTTGACAATTCACGCCTTGAAAATCGGAATTTTGTAAGATTCGTTTTTTACTGATGTTTTGCAACATCCCATCAAGATGTTCATTGCTGTATTACTTATTCTCAGCATTGTTGAATAAGTCAATCGGTCAATCACAATAATGAGGAAAACGAAATGTGTGTATAGAGATTTGTTTCCCTCTGCGGTGGGAGCGATATGTACACGGCGCACCCTGGGATAAAATGCGATTCTAAGTGACAAAAATCGAAGTCAAAATTTTATATTTTCAAGCTTACAGATGTTTTCCATAATGCCTGACAGTCACATTGCCACCCTAGACTCTTAATTATTCGATTTATTTTCACGGAAGAGAACATGACTTATACGAAGTTGAAGAAAAATGCAGTTTCTGTAGAAAATGAATCAACATTACCAGTTGTACATTTTATCTGGTTTAGTTGAAGAACTTTTACGTACAAAATTGTGTAAAAAATCTTGGAACATTATTGTTTTGATGTATAAACAATACCATGAATTTTGTCAAACAAAAACTAAAATCACCTTCACGTTTTAGTGCAGAACGTTTTTATGGGTTCTTAGAGACTTCATTTTACATACAACAATACTTTATACTACAAAGAACAATATACAAAAAAATTAACAACCATTATGGACCACTCTCTGAGATATCACGTCTAAAATAGGGTCAAAAAGAGAAAAAGAAGTAAGAAAAACAACAAAAAATGTTGCAATAAAAGCGTAAAATTATCATATTAGGTGTTCTGAATGGTTTCATATTTCGTTTGTCAATGAAATATAATTCAAAGAATAATAAACTAAAAAACTAGGAACCATTATGACCACCCTCTAAGATACAACGTTCAATAATTTCAGAGGAGACGAAAAGCGAGTGACAATGAGATGAAACTTAATGCGTCGCAACTTCGAATTTGAGTGGAGTAAAATTAAGTATATTATGTATAAAGGCTTCTCAAAATGTATTCAAACAACTTAAATTAACAAATCATAAATAAAAATCTCTATTTTTGTATTGAAAATGTGAAATCAACATTTATAATGTCTTTAGAATTACCCGTGTTTCATTACTCAATTTTCATTCAGTATATTTTTTTTATTACAAATAGGAATAATAAATTAATTTTTTTACATTCAAAGTACTTACAATCATATACATTACCCCCCAAAATCATTTTTCAATAACACGGGAAAAATCTTAATACTTTCTAACAAAATACAATGAACTAGTAAAAATACGAAATATTTAGCCCCTATGAGCCGTAAACAATCAACTAGCTATAATTTAAAACAAACAAATTTTTTTAAACTTCTGATTTAACAAACTTATGAAAGAGTCGGTATCCTTTGAGAATGATACTTCGTGACAGTAGAAAACCGGGCATAGTGTGTCAATTATCTAACAAGATAAAGTAAGCCATTTCCATGAAAAGAAATAAATTATCGATGAATTGGTTTACAGTATACGTTGAATTTATTGGAAAATTATTTTTATTTAGCTTGAAGGTTTTGAAACAGACCTAAATCAACTTCATCTATTTCCCCATTAGCTGTAAACTATAATAACAGTTGCATCACGAATGAACACTGTAACTAAAAACTTCCTTTATGAAACATTCGAAGCACGCAGCGATTCTATTCAAGTCAGCGTCCCCGAACATTACGAAGTGCGGCGAGGCCCCTCGGAGACCTTGACCTTTGAGTTGCAACACCTGTATCGCTCTTGCTGAAGTTAGCGTTGGGCGCTGCCGTGAGCTGCCTTCCCACTGCCTTTACGGCTCCCACCTCTGAACTGTTATCGCAAGAGCGCTTTAGTTGGTGAAGTGTTCATCGATATTGCTTAAACTATGCTTGTCACTCAACTCCAGCTCCATCATCAGTATAAACTGTGCGGTTCTGAGGTCCTGATTAAGAATCCGTTTGCGACTGAAAAGATTTTTTTGCCTTAAAATCCACAGTAAATAAAAAATATAATATTGTTGTTCAGTTCAGTACTTTTTCTGCTGTCCGATAGTTTGCATTCATGTTCTCACCAATGCAATTAAGAGTACCATTTTGTCGTTTGTTTGACATCTATCTGAAGTTGATTGTTGTATGAGAAACGTATGAACTGTCAAGAAATACGTGTTGAGTAGATCGAATAATTAACATGTAAGGTAAATCAATTTATTTATTTAGCTTATGGCATTAGTCATACACTTGAAACTTTCATAAAATAAATATTACAAAATCATACAGTATAATCACATTGAAAGAAAGGATCATTAAAACATTATTACTTGGCTAGAGACAAATCATAGCATTAGGTCGAGTAAATCCAGCCATTGAACAGCACTCACTGAGGCTACTAAGAGGTTGTCTTCGGTGCCAAAGAACGGTCTTCGTAGACACACATATGATATATGCCGCACAGTTTGGAGGGCGGCACCACAATCAGACCCCGGTTCCAGTAGCAAATTCCACTTGTGGAGCATAGCTTCACACCTATCATGGGCTGTTCGAACTCTAAATAGGTTCCAGGTTCTGCGAGGGACATTAAATCCGTGGGGTGATTTTTTAGGATTAAGCAGAGTGTGCCATATTGGGTCGACTTTCTCTTGCCATACTTCGTCATTAAATCAATATTCTTCCTGAAGAATATTTTATGTATCTAGCCTTGATTAGATGTAACCTCATACAGCTTTAAAATTTCCACACATTTACGTGCACAATTTCTTATAATTAGAATTGCGGAACATCAACACACAACTTACAAAGAATGCAGTTTAATTTATGTCAGTTATAGTGCTTAAAACTGGTTTTTGAGATCATAAATGGGGATATGGACACCGTAGGTAATTAAGTTAATATAATCATTCAAAGGTCTTATGTAATTGACGATTGATATTATCTGAAGCTGATGGTACCCAAGAACAGGTTCAAGAATACCGAAACATCACAACAATTCTATTTCTTAAAAATAAATTATCTCAAGAAAACGGAATTTTAAAATTAACCAGTCAATCCTCATAATAATTATCAAAGTGAATTAAAGAGTCAGTGGAGTCAATTGACTCTGCATCTTGTCGAGGCAGAACACTTAACCGAAGTAATGCGACAAGTGCCACGATTGGTTTTCCTATTCACCAGCTGGATTAATTTTCGTAAGAGTTCAGTAATAACAAAATATGAGGTGCGCATGATTCACGCAATATCGTGCATCAAGTGACAGTTGTAGAAATAATATCATAAGTATATTGTCCACCCTCTGAAAATATGAAACACTAGCAAAATAGGATTCCCTTGTTCCAGCAAAAAGGAGAAAGTTTTCCATAAGTATTGTGTAATGCAATTTTTTTGTAAAAGCTCTTCATGTCGCAAAAAACATTGCAGTCACCTTTCATAGGAAACGTACTTGTATCTGCTCCGAATAAATAACAGATTTTAAGATAAATAGGTTTATACCCTGAAGGAGCATAACAGGTTTTAAAAATCTCTAATTTAAAACCTAAAAATAATTATTGATATACTGATAAAGAACTTGAATGTTATATTCTGTATACTTCTTCAAATTTTCACAAAGTACTTTTCATCACAACTCAAACCTCCTGAATATCTGTAATGAAAACTCGCTGTTACAGAACACTAAAAATTGTTGCCACAATGACCTGGAATACTTAGAGAATTCACATTGTGTTAGCACTCAAGAAGAATTAATTCTTTTCGAAAGATCTGCTTTTCGTATTGCAACCACTTTTAGTTACATTATAACAAACAGTTCATTATTGTTTTACCATAAATTGTTTATTTTTCCATTGTTTATTTCTCCTCTCCACCCCGAAATTTTCGTAATGCACGGGAGCCGACGATTTTTACTCGCGAAGACGCTCGTCGACTGGCTTTCATTACTGACTCGCTCAATTCACTACCTTAATAAGCTCCTCCAATTTCTGGACCGCCCGCCCACCAGAAGGGCCTAGTCGGATTTGGCGGTGGCAGACCTAACTCGGAGGGGTGAAATCATGGGCGGCTCCTCCTCCTCAAAACCACCGTCTGGTAATTCTGAATGTGCATCCGTTCAGCGGAGTGAAGTAACAATATTGTGAAAGATATTGAAAACAGTCGCTCTTGGTTCCCAATTAAATTAACTCGAGGGAGTAGATCCGAGTACTTGAGTTATACAAATTTTGTTTTGATTAATTCTTATTTTATTTTTACACTGGTGAGTGTTTATTTCCTACTTCTTTTCAGTAAATTGTAATTTATTTTAGATACGTATATCATATTGACTGAAATTATTTAACAAATTTCTTGTACGTTTTGTCGTTATTTATTCTTTTACGCTCTCTTACCAAAAGATATTGTCAAGTTTTTCCTCTCCCTCAAATAACACCCGCAATATACCACATTCTTCTTCATATCTTCAATACAATGCAAAATATCAATTACATGCAACTCGTATTTGAGATCGTCTAAATTTGTATCGTTTGTCAATTTGTAAGAAAATCGAGATATATTTAAGTAACTGATTTTCTAATATTTGCATTGGTTTCTCCAATATATGCATCGGTCGGCACGGTCCTCAGTTTATATTGCATTTACAGGTACGTGAGTGAGTCTACTAAAACAGACGAGACTTTTTCTTCCTAGTGGGTGTGCTGTGATGTTCCAACGATAGCCGTAACTTCGCATAGAATCTAATAAAACGTCGACATTATCGTTATCTACTTCTCTTTCTACGGCAGAGAGGATAGTGAACATTCATACACTGACCGTAAAATGTAAGGACGCGTATAGAAGTTGCAAAAGGAAAATAGGGGAGGCAGAGTCGCTTGCGTTCCAAGTTTGTCCGATTTCATTACCATAAGCTGAGAAGAAAAAGAAGTTTATACAACGAATTATTTTAAAATGATTCTACCTGCAATCGCCGTTCAAAACAAACACAGTACATTTTTCATACTCGAATAATAAATGAAAATAATGGAAAAAATTTGACACGTATTAAAAGTATTTTTACTTCAAAATTATTATAAATACGAACAGGTTTTTGACATTTAATAAGACGCAACTAATGAATCTTAAAGTGCATTTACACATGAGAGGAACTTGCTGCGAGAGCTCTCTATTGTAACTCTCGGAGCTCTTTACACCGAAAATTTCCCCGAGTCCACTCTCCGAGAGCAATTCACAATGGCAACACTCGAGAGTACCCTTCAGACCATTTACACGCATGATATCTGTCAGCTCTGAGAGTGATTTTCAACAATAAATGACTTATTATCAATAAGTGTGATTTTTTTACATTTAAATCTACTTTTAATAATAAAGATGATGTCAAATTAATCATGTTACGTCGAATGAAAATGAAAGACGGGAACGGGGTTCGAACCCGGGACCTTGCNCTGCGCCATCCCGTTCGCCACCCGGGCCCGTCTACCATTCTCATTCAACTTGTGAAACCCAAAGACCTCTGAGGTGGTCTCGTAGAGACTAAACTCCTCATCTGAGGCGACTCCCTTAGGAAGTACTCTATTTGGGTAGTATTTTTCCATTTCTGGTTCACAAATATAGAAATCTCTTAGATTGCGGTGAACCTCACCGCTAGGTAACAGATTAATCATGTTACGTCGAATGAAAATGAAGATGAAGAGTTTAGTCTCTACGAGACCACCTCAGAGAGGTCTTTGGGTTTCACAAGTTGAATGAGAATGATAGACGGACCCGAGAGGCGAACGGGATGGCGCAGTCGGTAGGCGCATGAGCGCGCTGAGCTCAAGGTCCCGGGTTCGAACCCCGGTCCCGTCTCCCATTTTCATTCGACGTAACATGATTAATATGTTACCTGGCGGTGAGGTTCACCGCAATCTAAGAGATTTCTAAAGATGATGTCATCAAGAAAAGAGAAATTGCTGCCGCTTTATTAATTTTGTATCATGAAATAAACGAATTGAAAACGATGAAAAAACTAAGAAAGTGGGTTAAGTTGGATCCGAAGAAACAATTATCTAGGCGCGTACCACACATTAACATTAGGAACTTCAGGACGCCTGGCAATTTAGGAATTTTTGTAGGTTTTCTAGTGTTGAAGTTGAATTGCTCGTAGAATTATTGAGTCCCATAATTCTTGGAAAGGACGCTAGAATGAGAGAAGTAATATCTGTTCGTGAGCGTCATAGAATTTTTCGCAGCAGGTTTATATTTGAAATTTATTAATTTATATTACGTTACAATAAATTAAATATGTGTTAATTCAAATAAACGTGATTGTCCGGGACAAACTGCGTCTCAGTAGATATAACTACCAACTCTCTGTAAACGTAGCTATGTCTCAGTAGACTTAACTATGTTTACACGTGTTAATTCAGACGGTTCTAATGGCAGTCTACAGTATTTCTTCCTCGTATCTGTAAGTACAATAAGCGGAATTGTAAAAAATATGGCTCCTGCAACTTTTAATGTTCGCAGAGAGAAATATTTAAAGGTAGATGACGTGTAAATGATTTTCTATAGACTTTTTTTATATTTATTTGATATCAGACTAAGATTACCTAAAAGTAAAAATATACTGAAGCGTAATTACAAAAAGCAATTGCAAAAAATAATACAAATAAAATAAAATTCAAATCACGATAATGGTAATACATTACAAACGTACGATTCCATAAATTCTGTCTGACAGATTACTATTTTCGGCCAAAGTGGGATGAGATTGCGAAGGAGGTATCAACAGGGGTGTGAGTGGAGAAAGTATGGCAGATGACCTGCTGGTAGGTGAATTAAAGTAGACATCTTTTACCTGTACTCTCAGAATACTCTGAAAAAAATCAAACCTGTTTTGAATAATTAAGACTAACTCTCCGAGAGAAGGTGGAACGTTTACACCTGCGACATATTAATGTGTTAACTCTCGGAGAGCCCCCCTCTACTTTCAGCGAGAATTGTCCGAGGTCTTTACAATTGCAAGGTTTACTCGCGAGAGTATACCACTCTCAAGTGTGAAAAGCTCACGCGTAAACGCACCTAACACTCATGTATTTCCAGTCTCGCACGAACGCTCAGCTGGTGAAAAACAATATTTGCATTATTTATTTGAAGGTAGATAAATAGCTCTCGTAGATCTCTCATGACTTTTAATTCTGTTTAGTGATGAACATTCAAAAGGTTGAGAAGAACTGCATGACCATGATGTGGAAACTCCTTCGTTCGGAGAGAAGTTCGAATTGTATTTTTTTTTCCTATCGCGTAGGAACGGCGCAAGGACCTCACGGAACATCGCGACGACTCCACCTTCAGCTTCGACCCGAGCAAGCTGAATGTGAAGATGCTCGAAAAAAACAAACGAAAACGGCTGGACTCGCGTAAGGGCGTGTTGCTGGCGTCTTACTCGCGCAAGAAGACGCGGCGGCGCAAGCGCGGCCGCAGCGCGGGCGCTGGCAGCTCGGGTGGCGGGTCGGGTTCCGGTGGCGGCAGCGGTGGCGCGGACGCGCGTTCCCGCTCCGCCACGCCCAGCCCTCGCCACAGCAACACTCCGGGCCCTGGAGGAGGAGGGACCGCGGGGACGATGTCACCTTCGGCGGTGGCCACGGGTGGCGGCGCGCCCTCCAACGGAGGAGATGCCACCCCCGCAGCCGGCGGCGAGACACCAGGCGTGCGCTCCCCACCCAGCGCGCGCTCTCCGCCGCCTGCAGACGCCAGCCATCCTGCGTCTCCGCCCGACGCGGGCGTGCGAGCCGCGGACGCCACCTTGCGACCGGTTGGCAGCCTCGGTGAGTGCGAAGGTTACCGTGAGACAGACGGCCGGCGTGAGCGCGCTCACGTCGCACTGCGCCCGGTGATGTCCCGCGACGGCCAGACTCCGGCAGGACTCCTTTGCGCAATGGCGACACAATGCGAGGGACTCTTGCGGGAAAGTTGTTCTTCGAAGACAGTGCATTGCGGGAAGTGCGGCATTTCGAGTTGAAATTAAAATTATTATTTCACTTAGATAATAAATGAATTCTTTTTTAACTACAATTTAGACATCACATTTTCCTGTGTAACCCTTAAGTGCGAGGGGTTTGAGAAAAGTGACCTGTCTTGTCCTCAACCAGAAATTTGAAATAAAAACTTCTGGTTTTACGCTCTATATCTCGAATGAAATCGCATTGAAATACTTTCAATTTTATTTCATTACATACAATTCATTATCTCAATACATGTAATGAAATAGATTTTTATTCGCACACAACATAAATTTTTCTATATTCTAAACCTCAAGTAATATAACTTTTAGTACTAAAATAATTCAAATAAAATTAATTAATTAGGTCAGTTCAAAGTATTATTTCGTGACCAAAAATGTTGATAATATACAATGGAATAGATATATATTTTGTTCAAAAACACCTACATCGAAAATCGTTTATAACTATTAAGTATCGGACGCTTGCCTGCAATGCTCGGCCTCCCTATTGTGAATTCGGAGCTATTTAAGGACTCACTAAGCAAACGACCCTGGTGCACTAAGCGTAAATTCCACACAAACTCAGTACACGAGATCCCGAATTTGGCCTTTTCATCATGTGCCACAGTCTTCCTGAATGTGAATATCGATCGTGGAGTCACCGATCGTTCGCTTAGTGAGCGTTAAATTTGGGAACAGTGACCCAGGTGTCCGCCGCATGGCTTTCTTGGTAGATATTAGCCGTGCCTCGAGCAAGTAATTGCACATTTATTGCTGAAGTACGGAATATGTGTATACACAATGATTTACGCAATGGTACCCTTCTTTTAACTCCTGTGTTTGGAAAATTGTGCGAATCGATTACGAATTTCCGACCATTGGTGCTCATGATGTGTTACGTTCTTTGAAATTTTTTGTAATATTTGAAAGATTGTGGAAATTTCAAAATAACTCGTTAAAAGTCAGTGCGGTGATAATATATTTAAACCAAACAAGCAAAATTGTAGTTTTATGCTCACTTACGTACTGTGACAGATGTTACGTAAGTGACAAGGCTGGGACTCAAGTC
This sequence comes from Laupala kohalensis, assembly GCA_002313205.1. Lineage (NCBI taxonomy): Eukaryota > Metazoa > Arthropoda > Insecta > Orthoptera > Trigonidiidae > Laupala > Laupala kohalensis. The sequence continues at coordinate 164,536 of NNCF01125998.1, read as the reverse complement.
TGCATAATTTTGTACTATTACATTTTAAAAAGTCTTCTTAAAATGTATAAAAAGTATTACAAATATACCATTTTTCTTATTGCTATGTAAATTGGGAATTCTATTGCATATCTTCAAAATACTTTCCGTCTTTTGAGTGAGTACGTCATTTCTATTGTAAGCCAACAATTTTACTTTTACAGAGACGAGGATACAAAATTGTATAGAGCATACTCAAAGACTTTGTTTAACGAGAAGAAATAAATATTCCTGAAAATTAAGGTACCACCAAGTGAATCATTTTGTTATGTAGACGGCTGTCTGAAGTATAATGGCATGGCGAGCCCCCGATTATGACTTGATTGGCGACCCATGTTCATTTATCGCATGTATTTTACTGTTGCAGTATTTGTGAATATCATGGACCAAGAATTTTTTACAAGATTTATTTGTGCTTCCTGTGTTTTAAATCCCAACCCTATCCATGAAAAGTTTGTCATTCAGCTGCTTCTACGTGTACCCATCGCCAGAAATCTTCGCTTTGACGTAATATAATATTATTATGTAGTGTAGAGAAGTTTACCCCTCTAAATGACCTACACAGTTCCTGAAGAAACGTCTTAAATTTTGTGAGTAGTACTTCCCGCAGCTTAACACCTTGAAGAATAAACATCTCTAGATATATGCGTAGTGTTGTCTTAAATATCTATCGTTTAAAATCAAATTGTTGTACGTTTTAAAGCATTGTACCATACGACCTTGGATGATTCCTTTGTCCTCTTATCACATTTTCGTAGTTTAATGCATCAGTCGCAGTTCATACTCACTAGAACATCCCAAAGCATAACTATAGAAGATTGGAGGAAAGAAAAAGACAATAGGTCTATGTATACTGATCTTCTTACGATAACAATAGTGTACAAAGTCTTTTCCTCGCATTCTTCTCTCACTTTCACTTTTTCCTATTATTACACAACTGAATTATTTGAGAAATCTCAGAAATAAAGGCACTCGTTAAAAATTATTCTCCAGTAATAGCCAGAATAGAGTGAGTTTAATACTTTGGGAAAAATATTTTCTAAATTCATTTTTGAAAATATAATTCATATATTTAAGATGACCTCTTTCACCGATGCAATTCAATTAACCTCAATAATAGACGCAAATTGAGAGCATATTTCATACCTTCAAAACCCAAACTTTAATTTCAACTAGTGAAGAAGACACTAAAAAGAATTAAATTTAAGAATTTGTCTAGAAAACTGGAAAGCTCATTAATTATTATTCGTTTCAATTTGTATTAATAAAAATAATGCAATTAATATCGGGAAAATGTAATGGTGGAACAAATTAGGGTGGAAATACAGATCTCTAGATATTTTTAATACATTTTTAAGTATTTTACATACAACACTATTACCATGTCATCTGTAAATAAATGAACAAACCAGGATACAGTGGCGCTAACTTCTCCCTTTCGCTGCACGTCCCCGAAGAATGATAAGCACGAAGGCAATGCTCAGCATGAGTGTAGATCCAACCTTTCCTTTAGAGCAGTGCTTCTCAAACGGTGAGTTGCAGCGCACTTGATTATTGTAGAGAAATGTCGGAACACAGACAAAAATTAAATCCTGCACAGATTTAATGATTTGCAGTACATAGACAATAATTGTAGAAAATAATACGTAATATTTGGTTCCTGGAAACCCTGCCTGTGTAGTTATATTGAAACTATTAGTAGTCCCAGTTTGATTTCTGAGACACTGCCTTTCTGGGACTAAGCTCAGTGCAGAGCGCATGTATAATGCAGAATTTTCATTATTGTACTCGACACAAGAATTCATCGTAAAGACTAACAATTTAAATATCGAATTTATGGTAAAGTTCGCTATTAATTCTTTTGACAAAATTAAAGATTTTCACGGAGAATCTGAATCACGGAGACTTTGGGACGCAAAAGTGCGCCGCGAACAAAACAGTTTGGGAAGCGCCATCCTCGCCTTCGCTCTCGCCCCCGCCCGAACGCCCTTTCGCTCGCGACCACGTCAACCCGCGCGCGCGCGTTTCGCCCTGCCCAGTCCCGCCCAGTCCGCGCCCGCGCCCCCAACACCCTCGCCCTCGCGTCACGCGTGCCTCGCCCGCTCGCCCGCAGGCCCGCCCAGCCGCGGGCAGCTGCACGTCAGCCGCCACCCAAGCAGCAACAACAGCGACAGCAACAACCGCGAGTCGTCCCTCGACGACTCGGGCGTCGTGGACGACCACGAGGAGGGGGACGTGACTTCGGAGGATGTGGCGCACATCCCCACGACGACGGTGACCGCAACGGCTGTGACGATGACGGCTACGGCGACGACGGGGCCAGTGAGCGCGGTGCCGGTGCTGCGCGCCGCGCCCGACTCCCTCACTGTGGAGCCCGTGACGGTGGCGCTGAGCCCCAAGGAGATCCGCGTCATCCGCTGCAATGGCGTGAGCCCCGGGCCTGGGGGCGCGGCGGCCGCCGCTGCAGCAGCCGCCGCTGCCAAACAACGCCTCTACACGCTGTCGCCTGAGTACCTGTCGCACATCGTCGTGCTCGGTGCGTACCTGCGCCGGCCCCCTCCCTGCCCGCGTCATCGTCTGCGTCTCCATTCGGATGAATTACCTATCTCTTCCTCATCTTTGTTCCGATTCCGTTCTTCGTTTCGTATTCAGTTTCTGTAACCAGTTCCTCCCAGGCCGGCCTTTACTTCAATTCACTGCTTCCGCGCGTTTCTTGTGTTTGAATCTAGAATTTTAATGTTAATATCCACTTTGTGTTCTCCTTATTTCTAAGTCCCAGTCTCCTGATAATTTAGATCGCCCCACCTGCTCCGCAATTACATTTACTTTCCCTGTTATTGGCTACATCTTCATGGTCCATGTCTCTCACAATTGCCAGAACCTCCAAGTCCTTTCCCTATTCCTATATTAGTTTTTCTTCTAAGTAGCTTCATTGGTTCCCTGGTCTAGTAGACAATAATATAATCTGAAGCAATGACCCGGGGACAAATCACCCAGAAGTGGAAAGTTGTAACATTACTGGTATTTTCATGATGTTGTAAAGGGTGAGGCGCTGAGATGATACGCCGAGGCATTCATGCAATGCTCAATATTGTTCACTAGAACAATTGCTTTGTGTCAGAAATATTCCTCTGCGTCAAATAGAGCATTTTTTAACTTATAACAATCGTTAAGATCTACTCTAGTAGAGTATGGTCTTGCAAAGCTATGTGGTATTTAACGATTGAATTTTCCTCAATGCGTAGATGAAGTTAGTACGCCTGCAATTGCAGAAGTTTCATTTCTCCTGTTATTATATCACAGCTGGAACCTGAATTATCAATGTGCCTTAACTTCGAAGAATGTGGCGATTTCTCCCCTATTTCGAATGGGAAAATATGCTTGTTAAAATAATGAATTAAGATAAATTAAAATTAAAATTTGCTTTTCCCTAGGGTGTGGTGACAAGTCCCCGTCATCGCAGTAACCCCGGGACGTTAATATTTCCACTTTTTCCAGTCCTGGGTGGTTTTCCCCCTTGCTCTTTGGCAGCAAACCCAATTTTCATCTCAATAGCTATTACCTCGCGGGGTTTCTAATCGCGTTTTTCACGTATTTAACAGCTATTTCTATTTCCTTCTCACTTCAGTATCTTGCCGGCACTTCTTCTGTCTAGCAATTACTTACTTGTTCTAAAAGTTCAACTTCTAATTCATATTTCGAACATTTTCGGTCTTTTCCCTCACACCCGACCAACGGAATTTGTCCCCTCATTCTTTCATTCCGTGCATTCATTTTTGCATCTTCGTCCTGTCTGCTGCCTACGTTTCTTTTTCCCTCCCCATCTACCTCCCCGGAGACCCGGTGGTGCGGTGTCGGCTTGCAGCCTCCGGGACGTCTCGGGTGCCATCCCGCAACCCCGGTCGCGTCGCGTCACCCCGAACTCTGCTCTGCGGCCTTGCACAACCGTGGAAAGGACGGGGGTGGGGACGGCAGCGACCCTCTCCCCGCCCTTTCCCGGGGGACGCGCGACCCGCCGACAGCGCAGAGCAACGCAGTCTTGCTTTCCCCCAAGGACACAACGCGGTAGGTTGCCGGACTTCCGCTGGGGGCAACGTCGTCCTCGTCGCAACCCGAGAGGTAGTCGTTGCCAAAACATTCCCAATTAGAAGCTTCGATTTCCAAAACATTTCCAAATACAATCTTTAATTTTTATCCTGGCGATGGTCTTGTAAGCTATCGGCGGTAATGAGGGACAGAAAAGTTGTAGCTCCGTGATATGTCATTCAGAGGAAGAGGGAGGGGTTCTGATCCATTGGCGAGGAGAGTGAAACCTTTGGATTCAAAGAATATCCCCATTTCGGGTTTCCATTACGAAAAAAAATAAGTAAATGCTTTCACTGGTACATCAATTTTTGGACGTCTAGATTCGACACCTACCGAAGGGTGGTGAGGAGGGGGCGGGAAGGCGAAGGGCGAGAGACTGCGATTGGGTGGTGGGGGAGGGTGGAAGACGGGGAGGGGGCGCGGCCTCGTGGACAGCGGCGAGCCGGCGCCCTGTTGCAGACGACCTGCCCGACCGGAACTGCGACCGCTGCACCCAGTGCTGTGTCGACTACGATGGCTGGCTGCGCTTCCAGAGCGGCCTGTACAAGGTGGTCCGCGACCCGCTCTTCGACCTGCTCATCACTCTCTGCATCGTCCTCAACACCATGTTCTTGGCCATGGAGCACCATGGTATGAGTGAGTCTGTGCGGCAGGCCCTCGACATAGGCAATAAAGTAAGAACATAACTTGTATTCACTTCGCCGGCCGCGCTCGCCTCCCCGGCTCGCTGCTCCGCCTCTGCCCACCCTGCAAGTTGCTTGTCGTCGCTTGCCTGTCCAGCCGCAAGCTTCTGCCTGCCAGTGTCGCTGCCGTGTGACGCGTACGCGCACGCTCACAATGCGTCTTGCTTGTCCTCTCCGCGATGTGCATTTTAGTGTGTGTCCTGCGATGGTGACTGTAGCGTCCCCGTGCCCCCCGAGCATTACATGGAGCATAAAAGCATTAGCGAGTCCTCAATTTTTTGAAATGGTCCATCAAAACAATGCACTGCATGGCCATTTACGATGTACGTGCATGCTTAAACATTTAGAAGCTAAAACAGTTCACTCTAGAAAATATGAGCAGCTCGTAATAAAAAGAACAGCATCAAAATTTTCTAGTTCAGCATTGACTCTTAAAGAAATCCAAGAAATAAATAGCGTCCCGATAGCATCTCATGTAGGCGAAAATGAAAATTTGAATGTGTGCATGATTTGCACCTAACATATGATTCTTAGTATTAATGGTCATATTAATGGTTTTATATAAAAGATACCTGAAAAAAGCATTTTTGAGTTCGGCATCTCTGTTCGATGTGTATGTGCATCCTTAACCTTTTCATATCGAGTTGTTATCGATTTATGTTAAATGTTTCCGTGCATGTCTAATTCATTCACCATGCGTTTTATTCCATGCGATAATACAATGAAGATGATTTCTGAAGATTCACGCACTGCGTGGAATCCTTCAGTCTCAATCGTTGGACAACTGGAATGAACCCGTGCGTCCTGTCAACGCGCGGCAGCTAACTCTGAGCTTTTCGATCTTCCCTTCCCCTACCTCCTCCACCCCATGCTCACCTACTGCCCATGCTTGCAGCTTACAGCCAGCAATAAGAGCTTCACATCTCCATTCTAGGTTTCTATCATACTGCACGTGGCAGCACCTGACTTAAGCCACAATTTACACATCTGCTCAGTAATCCAGTAAGCGTATCAATTTCATCTCGCTTTCCAGTTTTCACTCTTTTCTTATTGCTTGCTTTTAACTCGTAAGCTTTCTCTTTATGATTTTCTACTCGTTTTTTTAAATATTATTTTTAAGGAATAAGATTTTCTTTAAAACATTTCCTCGCAAATCGTATTTTAATTTTTTTGTAATTACATGTGTGTACTAGAAAGCAGACAAGTTAAATATATGACAGTAAATATTTGAAATTGAAAGATTAGAAAACTTTTAAATGTTGTCTACTGTAACGTCGGCGCCAGGACATGCCATCAATTTGTGAAATATTAATATTTCTTTGCATTTTCCAAGCCGGATGCTTTTAAGAATATTACAATAAGTGGGCGGTCAGCGCTAAGACGGACGTGCGACGACNACCTGTCTCTTATACACATCTAGATGTGTATAAGAGACAGCCCTAAACCTTTTCCGTGTTGAGGTATTGTTTGAACGAACACCTTTCACTTTTAAGGAAAGTACGTACAAGTGTATTCGAAGAATGCAGCCGGCGACGTTGACCCACTGGAATTTAGGTGTACCTGAAGAAAAGAAGAATTCTACGAAGTAATGTATGAAGTACGTGCCGAATATAGAACAACGACAAAGGTGCCTGCAAGCGCTTCGGTGACGCCCATGGCGGTTTGTTCTCTGCGGCGCAGTCTCTGCGTTCCTAGAAGCCCAAACTGAGTGTTTGCAAAGTGTGGTGGCGAAGGCGTGGTTATTCGCTAATCACGTGACTTCTTCTACTATATATTGGGAGGAGTGAAGATCCTAGTCGATTCTTTACGACGGAATGTAGAGATCCGTCAGCACTGACATGTGACTGAGCTAAGGCTAGGTCGCGGAGACCAGATGTTCGTTAGGCTGCTGCGGTAGTCTTAATGAACTCATTACTAGTGGCGAGGGTCGTAACTAGTATCAGTTAGTTGTTGAGGAAAACAACTTATATTTTCGAAGGATTAGATAACCTGAGGGTTTTTACAATTTAGTTGTCTTCAACTATATTTAACCAAGTGTAAATAATGTTCTCTGACAGCATTATTTGTGTAATTACAGATTATTAGATGTATTAATGATTTTAGGAGTTTGACTCTGTTGTAAATTCAGATTCCTAGTTAATTTGTAATAAATCATTATTTATTGTTATTACACGTGTGTTTGGTTGCTCGGGAAACCGAGCTGGTGGCAGCGACAAAAACTACCATAGGGATTTTGATTTTCATGTGGATCCCGCTTCCACCAAAGAAAAAATAACGTCGCATCAGGGTTTGGGGTGTGATGTTACACCTATCTTTCATATATTTTACTACTTCTAGTTTACGGAAATACTGACGCGTCGCTTCGATTAACATGTCGCACTAGAATCTCGTATCAAGTTTTAAACTAACGTATGGATTAAAATTTATTGATTTTATGGTCAAAATTTGAAACATAGTATATTGAAACAACACATTAAAATCTACATTTATTGCGTTCCGAAGCGAAGCAAAATGGTTAAGCCATGGTAAGAAGACTTTAAGTTCCAATCAGGATCACATCAATCTTTTGATTCGTTTTCTTCGTGGATCCTATTGTTTAGTTTTTGTTTCAAAAGAAAAAAAGCATGTCTATTTCAGGTTTTATTCTGATCAAAGCTTACATAAATATTTAAAATATCTGAATTCAACTCGAAACCAATGAGAAATAAAGTTTCTATTCGGATCAAAATTTAAGTGTTTTGGTAATTTTCCACTTCTTAATCCACTTTAACATTTTTTAATTTATAATTTAATTATTTAAAATTTTAAATTAATTATTTATTCTTTAATCGGAGAAAGTTCCGTTTGATTTATTTCAAACCTTGCTGTAAGTTTCCATTGCTTCTTCCTTTTTACCGTTTATCTTCGCTCTCCCTGAATTTCAGCTTTTCTTATTAGGACGCATTTGAGCTTATCATCTCGCAGAGCTTCTAATTTCTCATCATCATCAACAGACCTTTCACCGCGTAGTCTGTTAGACAATATAGACCAGTCTATCATTTTATTGCCCCCGCCGAATTTCCGATTCCTAACTGATCTCCAAACTCATGATTTCCCCGCATGCTTCAGTCACTCTGTAGTCGCTAGATCTTGAAGTTGCAGTCCTCTTAAGACTGCGTTTGGTCATCCTGTAAGATGCTAGTTCCCCGTGTCTTGCTCCGCATCCCGCTCACAACACTCCTACTCAAATAACAAAATTATGAACCTTTTAATAATTGAATTGTGTGGTGTTTCAAGAAAGGACTGCAACGTACCTTTAATCAATGTTTATTTTGCTCATCAAATTGCACTCTATAACCTTCCAGTCGTACTAGAAGATGCACTTTCTAGCATTTTGTTCGGCGAACATCGAGACGTCGGCACTCAACCCCATCGGCGATGGACTTTCCTAACTGTAAGCACAAAAAACAACCGAGCATTTTCCCTTCACTGCTGTCTGCATGCGAAGTTTTGTACCGTTTAGAATGTTACAACTTCATCTTGTGAATCATATATGGTCTTGATGAAAGGAAACGTCCTGTGCATGGTGTCTTCTTTCTGTTGTCTTAGTTCCGTTTGACGTCTGTGTGCAGCTCGGCTGTCGTCAGTGTGGATGTGTGTGGAACGCGCGCGCGTGTCCCTTGTCGCGCGCATCTGTACCTCGCGGCCTGTCTACCCCCAGGCGCTGCCTCACCCCCTCAATCGCATGCCCCCACCCCCGCCCGAACACCCACTCTTCGTTCCTTCCCGCAGCATTCTTGCGTAAGCGATGAATGCGGTACATAACTCTGCGCATTGGTTCTTCCGCTTGGCCTCCCGTTTTATCACGCAGCACGCGCCCGTTTTCAGGTGTTCACGTCGATCTTTACTCTCGAGTGCTTCCTCAAGTTGCTGGCTCTCAGCAAAGAGTTCTTCGCGTGCGGATGGAACATCTTCGATCTCATCATTGTGACGGCCAGCTTGCTCGATTTGTCCTTTGAGCTGGTTGACGGGCTGTCAGTGCTGCGTGGCCTGCGTTTGGTAAGTACATTTTCGTGAATTCTACCCATGCAATGCGGATCCTGTGACATGAGAGGTACAGGCATAAACTCAGAGTCAAAGATTCTGGTTTGGAACACGGGTAAGGTCTGGGTAATTGTGAATATTAAATTGTGAATAATAATCTTTCATATACCGTATTCCTTAGAATATATGGTACTCTTTTTTTTTTTTCGTTTATGCGTCTCTAGTACCGGAGTGCGTCTTATACTTGAGGTGCATCTTATATTCAATGACTTCAGGTCTGTTACCCTTCTATACTTGATTCTCTAAATTACTTCGTATTTTCGACTACCTTAATTTTGCTCAAGTATTTTCGTCCCTTTCACTTTCATTTTGAAGAAGTTTAATGCTCATGTTCAATTTATGATGAAAGTTTGGGAATATAGGGGCGTCTTTGATTTTTCCTTCAAAGCTGTTCTGGAGAGTTACTAGTGACTATCAGGAAAGGTTGAAAATGCACCTCCATCGATTTTAGGCACAACAAATTTCAGAAGTTTTGCAGAAAATATCTGTACATCTTTTTGAAAACTCACCAAAAATGTTTTCTCACCAACACCTTTGATGGATCGGATGATGATGGTGTATGCATATACGATAAAGATGACTCAGAGAGTGAAACTGATGTTTTTGAGAGTGGAAATGACACCTCTGTCATAACTGATACCTGATTTACCAAGTGTATTATATTTATGTGACTACAAATCCATTCAAATATTCATTTTATATGATACTAATTATATTATTTCTACCTTAATGTACATTTTATGCCCAATGTACGGAACTTTATGCACCTTACATTCGATATAAACAATTTTCTAAACTTAAAAAGACGTTAAAAGAAAACAATATGACTTAATTGTATTTAAAAATTTAGTTCTTATTTCCCTTTGCAGGTTTATATTAAATTGCATCAGTGAGGCTGTATTTGAACTTGATTTATAAAATGTAAAGTTGTCCCATATTAAAATAACAAAGTGTTTATAAAAGTAGATAATTTTAGTATTTGTGTTACTATCCATTGCACATGAGAAAACAAATTACTCAACTACCAACTGAAGTCTGTATAATGTAACCTCCAGGAACGGACTCACGAGATATGCTTGGAAGTAGCAGTTGAAACAGCTTTGTTTTCAAGATTAGACTGGTTACTCGACGAGACACGAAACCCGAAAAAGGCATTAAAGAGCTTTTAGAAATATTAAGAAAGACGATGAAAAGGGCATAAAGCAATGCTATGTTTTATTTCTACGACTACAGTGTTCCCACTTTATTCCAAGTAAGAGCCACACTTTTCTGCCATATTTGGAGAGTAGGGTTTAACGTTTAACTTTTCCTAAAAAAAACTATTGAAGTTTTAGGACCGTAAAGAGTAGCAGTCATATAAAGAGGAATTGTTTTTTCTAGCCTAATCATGCAAATAGTCCAGGAAAAATAGACATTCCACCAAGCAAAAATTGGCATAGAGATAGAATTTGTTACACATCTTAAGGGAATCCTTTCAAATGAAATATCAAAAGTCGTCATCGATCCCACTTGTGCTAAACATTTTATTCAATGTCAATGGTCACCAAAAATTGCTTTTCGTACATATCTCTTCAGCGATAAGTTTTGTCGTAAAAATAATTATGAATTTTATAGATTATAAAATCGCCTACAAAGAAGGATCTGATATGTTTTTTTCCTCCGAAGCATCATTTGTGAGTTAGCACGGTTTAAAAAGCGATTACTATTGCGTTGCCCACACAATGCGTTGTAGTACGAGCACACCATACGGTCTTACACTCCGCAAACTTAATACGCACTTTTCCGTTCTAATTTAGGTGCAAACTTTTAGTACTAGTATTATATATATCAAGAAGACTTCGTTTTGAAATTAATTATTAATTTTTAGAATGTTCACATGTAATATATGATAACTGTGATAGTAATACATTTCCAAACAAACGATTTCAAAACAAAATAAGTTTAAAAAGGAACGAAAAGTTATAAAGAATGATAAAGAAATTTGTATAAAATATCTGCAAATCAGAACTTTTTTGTTTATCCACACAACCCGTGTTTTACAATGGAACGTAATATGACCATGTTTCGTACTGTCATCTAATTTGCATTCTTTGTTTGGAAATGTATTATTATCACAGTCATCAACTATATTCCTTTTTTTATTAAAAGATATTTATCTTAAACATACAAATGCAAATTCTAAAAATAGATAATTAATTGTAAAAGAAAATCTCCTTGATATTTATAATATAAGTATGTACCTAAATTAAAAAAGAAAAGTGCGTATTAAATTTGTGGAGTGTAAGTTCGTATGCGTGCACTCGTACTTGTGCGCAATGTGGGCACAACGCAGTATTCATCGTTCCTTAAGACGCGCTTGCTCGCAAATGATTCTTCAGGGGAAAAACATATACGAACCTTCTTTATAGGCAATTTTATACTCTATAAAATTCATAATGACTATTTTTATGATGAAACGTATCGCTGAAGAGATATTTTCGAAAAACCTTTTTTGGTAATTTTTAACCTCGAATAAAATTTGTAGCACAGGTGGGATCGATGGGAACTTTTGATATTTCATTTGAAATGATAACCCTAAGAGGTATAGCAAATTTCATCTCTATGTGAATTTTTGTCGAACTTCGCCTTTTATTTCGTCTATTTTTCGTGGGCTACAATATTTTTAATGTACTCTCTACCGAGAATGTAAGTAATGACTTTCACGCGTTACGTGTTTAGTAATTTCTCTTAATTTGAATTACCGAAATATTATATTTGGGATACTTCTTTATGGAATTTCGTGTCGCACCATGATCGTTATATTTGTTGCATCAATTATTCAAACAGTCACTAATTCAGATCGATTCTCCCGAGCAATGTTTAATTAAGTTTCCTCGTTGACTCCAGCAAATGCCGACCCACTAGCTTTCAAGTCCCTGACTAACCTTCGATTAGCCATGTAAACGTTTTATCTCTCCCTTCATCACCTACTCATTAATCATCTTTTCGTCTGGCTTACGCCGTAGTAGGAATGACATTAACCGGCGAAGAAATTGGTATTTGGCTGTTTTATGAGCCTCATAAGACTTATTTAGATTGACATTCTTTCTCATTTTAAAGGAGATACTGTCCAATTAACGGAATATGTTTTAGCATCCTCTTAAATACAAGAATTAAGTAGTAATATTTTGAAACTGGCCTTCATGATTTGTGAAATGTCCATAGTATCTCTCTATTCATGTAGTATATAAAGTATAGCTCACATTTTATAGGTCATATATAAGATGCAGGATGGAAGCCAGAACATCATTAAATGATCATTAGACAAAGAGACTGGATGACATAGGATGAGAGGCAGTGATACATGGTACTGAACGTACTGTTCGTATTTGTCTTCAATATGTTGGCTAACAGCCAAAAGAATCAATTCCAGGTCATAAATATCCCATTGAAGACCACCCCAAGCAATATTTTCGGTGCTTCTATATGATAAATGCATTCTACTCTTCCAATCTATCACCTCATGTTCAGCTGCGTCTCCTAACAATGAAAAGAAAATCGGACATAGTTTCGAATTAGATAATTTAAATATTTTGTGAAGAAATTCTTTATCATTTCCAGCAATTGTGTTTATTCATTATATTTCATGTCGTCTTGAATATACGTGAATTGCCGTAGCTACGAGTGCTTAAGTTGGCGCAATCATGGACTACCATGAAAGTGCTGCTGAGCATCATTATTTCAACCATCGGAGCTCTGGGAAACTTGACGTTCGTGCTCGTCATTGTCATCTATATATTTGCTGTCATCGGAATGCAGCTGTTTTCCAAAGACTATACTTGGGAAAAATTTTATCCTGATCCAGTTCCAAGGTAGGTGTGTCTCGAAAGATGATATTATTCTATGTATGTTTTTATTAAATGATACATTGAAATCTGCTCAGCCATAACTAGTTCCAAAACAATGAAGTAAGAAAATATTTATTACTATTGTGTGAGGTGAAAGAGTACACACCAAACTGAAATAATATTTAATTTTAATATTTTCCAATTCCTAATCAGAAGTTAAGCAATATCCCCCCTCTCTTAAGGAATATTAGAATATTTTGTATTATTATTATTGTTGTTTTATGAACTATTGTAATAATCTTTTTCTTTCGTGGCAACACTAATACTCACTTTTTACACACTTTTCTGGATTAAATTGATTCTACCCGATAAGTATAATACAAGGAGCTGATTAATGCTATAAATTTATTATTTTCTATTTGTTTGATGAGTTGCTTTGATAACATACATTTATGAACTGAACACTTTTTTTGCTTAACAATATAAATCTTTATTATAAACAAAATTTTTCTTTAGAATACGGATTGCATAAAGCTATTGGAACTAACTCACTCATTAATACATCCTCATTCCTTATTTTACGTTTTCTCGATTGAAACATAATGCTTACTAAAATCATTGAATACATCTTGAGATTTATTAACAATTTACTGTGCAATAAAATAAATCTCTTTTTACTACTTATAAGTGCTTTTTATTGTTGTTTTAATTTTTTCTATTCTATATTTGAAAGTACATCTTATTGTTTGAAAAAGTTAACAATGAATACCAAAAGTACTATACATTTCATTGACGTTTAAAATAAATAAATAAATTTTCCATTCAAATAACCTTATTCAACTGCTTGTAAATCTGAAACATATTTTTCATGGCATCGAATTCATTTTACTTCTATTTAAAACCAGTTTTGTTATAAGTCGTCATCTTTGTTTTCAGGTGGAATTTCAACGACTTCTTCCATTCTTTTATGATGATTTTTCGAATCTTGTGCGGAGAGTGGATTGAACCATTGTGGGACTGCATGCGAGCAGAGAAAGAAAAGGTAAAATAGAATAAGTTTTGTTGCTCAATTGTACTTAGATATACATTAGAGGCACAAGACAATCAAATTCCAAACATAAAACTATTTTCTTTTCTTATTATGTCTAGTATAATCAGTTTCAGTACACATAAAATGGGTTCAGTTGAAATGAGTCGAGCTAATTATAGATCAAAGTATGGAATACATTATGATGCGTGACTTTTTAATTAACAGTCACCTCGGCAATGAAGCGAAATAAACGACAATACTTGCAAGTCAACATTCATACTAAGGAATTCTTGAGTAGTAATAGTATTAAGGAACCAATACATTTCCCTTTTATCTGAAGGGCTCGGAATATTTCAGCGGAAGGTGTAACCACGCATCAGAACGAACGTATAGCAAAGCATCATTTGTTTCCTTTTAAATTAAATTTTTGAGGAATTGAAATGGCGAAACGGAAGAGCATGATGACGGAATGATATCTCATTTAATTGGTTAAAGCGTATATTATCATTTAAAAAATTATTGGAATGTCTTTATTGATAAATCGATATGTATGTCCTTTCAAATTCGTTAATTTCGATTAGCTCGAAAGTAACTTGGAATATCAAAGAACTATTCCAAGAATAATAAATTCAATTTATATTGACAAAAATATGCCATCTAAAGTTTTTCGAAAAAATTCTGTTTAACACACCAGAAGTGCATCATGATATATATTGCTAATAATGTTAGAAAAAATATTATTCCACTCATAAAAATACAAATTCTCAAAGTTTGAGTTGAACTATTCATCAATTTTCTGTTTATCGAGTTGAAAACTTAATGACATCATTTCGACTTCCCTTATCAGTATAAAACGAGTAAAATTGTTTCTTCTTGTAAAGACCCAATTTTTTAATGAAGAAAAAACTTTTACCTTAAAAAAATGTAATAACGTTTTGACCCATGCGGTACCAAACTATAAGTAACAACGTTTCAAAATTGCACAAGTTCTTACGAAGAAAGCCACTAATAATTTTTTTTTAATTCTGAAGTAATTATGTGGTGAAAACAGTATAAACCCGATCACGCTTTTCAAACATTTAATATACGAAAGAACAATCCTAGAGGGTGTACTAGCCTCACCGACCTAATCTTTCGAGAACTATGCGCGCCAAACTGAATACTGGCCATTATTATTCGACTACCTGTAGTCAGTATTCAATTGTAGACTACGGTAGTTATAATTAGGACCTGTTTCTTACTTTTTGCTGTGATTTTAACTGTAAAATTATTGTGTTCTAATTTTCAATTATACTTCAGTTAAGATGGGATGACTACATTAATGTAAGTCGCATAAATAACACTTTGAAAATGTGACATAATTGGTTAATGGTTGTCTAGCGCCTGAAACGTACGTGAAACTGTAAACACGATATTGCATTTACACCTTGTAGCAACATATGAAATGAAATTAACGTGTGATTATTTAATGCGTTTTTTATTCATAGGGTCCCGAAGCATGCTTTGCCATCTTCCTTCCTGCTCTCGTCATGGGCAACTTCATGGTGCTGAACTTGTTCTTGGCGTTGTTGCTGAACAGTTTTAATTCGGAGGAGCTCAAGTCGAAGAAGGAGGTAAGCAACTGCTTAAAAATGAATTTCGCTTAAAGGAAATAAAATTTGCTAACAAATGAGCATAACTCTCTAACACTTTCGCGGGTTCCATGGAACTGTGATGAAATTAATATTCAAATTCGCGTTTTTAGAATGAATGCTATTGCAATATGGGTCAGTCGTTTACTTACTCCATCGTGTAGAATTGCCAGACTTTGTTTGTAGTCGGTGTAGGACTGCTTCAAATATCCGAGACCCTAGAAACAACAGTTTGCACGTCTTCCGACAGAGCGCATCGACATCAGCATCCCGGTTGGTCACATGGTTTTCGCCATGGAGTAAGAAAGGCCACAATGTTAGATGATTGGGAAGTTATTCTTTGAAAAATATAGTGGTTCATTGACTTAATTGTTTATTCCTCATTGCCCCGTACTCCCACAGAGCGGTTGAGTTCAAGGTCTACAATGACAAACTTTAAGGTTTAAAACCTGATAAAACTTGGTGTTACGTAACAACAAGACTAAGGATTTCGTATACACATAGAATGAAATATACATAAAATTATATTGTAGGGTGACATTATTAGACGAAACTAACGATCTTTCTATAACTGATGTATAGTTTTACGGGTGGCAACGATCTCTATACGTATATTTTTCAGGTACCTGTAATTGAACGAGAAGTTGTTCAGAGCCTTTATTTTTCTGGGAAAGTAAAGTGTACGTAATCACCTGATGAATCAATTCGTACCCGAAACGAAACCAAAATAAAATCAGAATCTACCATTTCTAGTTCTCTTACTAATATATCGCATTAAATATCAATTCAATCAAGAAATGTAAGTCGCTGATTTATAATATATCATCGCTGGATTTATTGAAATGAAAGCATGTATTCGATGAAAGTTGGAATATTGTTATGGTTTGAATAAAAGTATAAATAGTAATATCGTATCTTGTTCGAAAGAGGAAGATTAAAATTAAATATCGGTTATAATGAATATTATAATTCTGTAATTTGCACATTTCAGATCCTGAACCCTAATAATCTTACCTTTTTTGTCTTGTTTTACTCCATTTCTTATGAGAGGGTCAGACATTTTCCTCCTAACCATTGATTTTGGGTGCAGAAATTGGGAGATGTTGGGATATCTGGGAACTGAATTAGCATTTAGGTACTGAAGCGACATTGGTCTGAAGTGAGTCAGGAATACTCCAGCCAAGGCCATAGATAAATAAGTTTCTGACAACCATTGACGAGCGCTTTGTCGACCAAGATGAGCATCGATAGGACCCTGTTGCAATCACGTGATTTAGAGCATCCATAATGATGCTAGTTCCTATTTCCAACCATAAAAATTCGACATTTTGTTCAGACCAAGGAACGAATCGTCCTTCGTTCATACCTTCATTGTTATCTAACTAAGAGCAATACGGCCCTCGTTGATAGAACCTTATGTATCTATGGTCTTCACTACTGCTGACATCCTCACCCATTTCGGTCGAGTAGCAAATATATTCCGCGCTCTCTCCTCATCAGTATTTTGGGAACAAAGATTATGTCAGTAATATGTACCCACCGTTCTGAGCCCTAGAAGTGGTATTTGTACATTTAATAGAACACCTCCAGGAACCGAATGTATATTTTCATTCTGATCTGGGTCCGTGGACTATGTAAGCCAACTGTAGCATTTTTTTTCCAAAGAGAAGCGTTGCTGAGCTTTGGTGATCTCTAATTCCCCCCACTTCCGACTTTTCTCCACAGGAAGTGGGAGAAGAGTCCAAATTGGCGCGCAGCTTCGAGCGCATCCGCTCCATCGTGCGTAAGAAGCGGCAGAACCGCGAAAAGGCGGAGAACGAGAAGAACATGCGCTTGGAGGAGATGGTGCGCGAAGTGATGTCGCGTCACGCGGCCGAGAAGCTGACGGCGGGCGCGCGGGCAGGCCGCACGGCGGCGGCAGAGGCCGCTGCGGCAGCGGCGGCGGCCCAACATGCTACCGACGTCGCCGATGCGTCCACCGCCGCCGGCGACGCGACCCTCCGCGGAGCCGTGGTCGCGCTCCCCGAGTCGCGCGGCCCGCGCGCGTCGCCCGTCTCCCACCTGCCTCTCGAGGCGGCGGAGCGGCTGGCGCGAAACAAGGTGAACCCCATCGACACGGACGCCAAGGCGCTGCACGGTGAGTGTGGACGAGCTCTCTTAATGCACACCTAGATTAGTCTGTGAGAGGGCAAAATTAGCCATGCATTTTAATTGGGCTGGAAAACAACTAATCTTACATTCGTCGATTCGACTTTCTCCAAATCAATTCAAATTTTGTTTTGGGTGACCATGTCCTTATCAGGTGGGGTGAGAAACGTGATTCCGGAGAGATCACGTCAGTTTATGAGAAGGGCACATTAGTCTAATGTTTGAAAAGAGGAAGGAAATCCTGGAGGTAGTCAACAATTAAAGATTAACAGGTGGAAATATATTTTATAGAAGATCAAACCACCATAATTAATTAAAAGTTGGTGTTATGTAGAGGAAAGAGATAATCTTAAAACATCTCAATCGTAAAGAGTTTGAGATGAGGTTTTACAGGAAGAATATGACAGCCTGTTTTGGTTTAACTCAATAATAGGACCTGTTGTTAAGTTCGAGAGTAGATTAAATAGAAGTTCTTTTTTTTTTAGACTGAGTAAGAATTTTGTTACTTTTGCATAAGAGCATTTTCCTTGATTATTTGAAATTGAATGTTTTAGTGTATAAGTGTCATTTCTTGTCATGACAAGGTTATGAACTAATTTGCAACTCAGTGATCCACAAGAAAGTAACTATCGGCGTATTTTATGCAATTTGCAAAAAAAATTAAAATGTAATAGAAATAACTATGATAACAATAGTAAGGATTTATTCTTTAATGGTAAAACATTTTCTAAGAATTTTTTTTTCTTTGATTTTCGTGTATGACTTCGAAAAGTTCCTTATTCATTATTCATTATTCCCTCACCTTAAGATTTTTTTACAACGCTGTTTCTTCTCAGAAAAATAATATATTCTGGGGACCTTTATTTCGCCGTAGACAGGTGACATTAGAGGTCTAAAATTGACCTTAAAAAACAAAAAATTATTTTCAATATTTCCCTGAGTCCAAATTTTGGAATTTCGTGAGAACTACCCACATATTTAAAAGCTTGATTTTACTATTGTCCATATGTGGGGACAAAGTTAATTTTATAAAAAGAAAGGATGCTGGGTAAAAGTTTCGAAATTGTGGTCTACACAAGGTATGCTAACAGGTAAATAGTATTTTGTTGATCCAAGGAAAATTTGTGAAAATGTATTCTAAAGTTTAGAAATATAAATTTTATTCGGCCTTTTGTGCTCGTGAAAGTTGCAAATAACCTACCTCTGCTCAGAAAGAATCAAATTCCGTTATTAATTGTGAGAGACTGTAAATGTGTTTTGTTTTTCACCTTCACAGCATTCACATTTACCGCCGAGGTCAGATGTCTTTCCCAACACTTCTAATGAGTCGGAAGAAATATAAATAAATATATTTTAATGTATTAATTGTTTGTATTTTCCATAAAAATTAATTATTTCAATATAATAATAAACAAAATAACGTGTTAGCCATGTCGATTCAATTTCTTTTAGTGAAAGAGTCAACGGAAAATGTTAAATCACATACTGTAATTTTCATGTTGGTGACATATTCACAATTAATAGTTTTCATTTGAGGGAAAAGCAAACGTTGTGGTTATGACACAACACTACTAATTAATGACAATCCACCTGATTGAAGAAATTCATGAACTGTCAGTTCAATTTACTCGTTTTCATCTGATTATTTTTATAGTGTACATTGCTTGATCAATCACGTGTTTGAAGGTTATCCTTTCCGATGAATTATGCAATATTAAAGTGTAATAAGGATGCTCTTATTTTAACTTTCTCGCCAAGAAACATGTTGAGTCCAATTGTTCTCCCTGTTAATTAGGACACTTTTTCGGTCGTCATGTTTTCCAATATACTCAAAGATAAACCGGAGAGTTATCAAGACACTAATGCAACTCTTTGCATCCATCATTTTATTAACCGGGAGCACCTCTTCAGTAATTGCAAAACTATGAACAAGTCGTGAAACGAAATGTTGGATTGTGCAGTATCTTCAATGTATGCTTTCATTCAATGGCAAAGAGTAGCAATCGAACCACTTACTAACCTTAACTAACTGCTCTAACTAATTCTCTACCTTTGTATCAACACTGGCAAGAAAACAAGGCATCAAAATTTACCATCTCAAAACGATTTGTAACGTCCGACAATATTATACACCAGGAAAAAATCTAGCTTTTGTTACGCCCACTTGTGTGTTACTCTATTAAACGAACATCTTTCTTGCCGTTTTAAAATAATTAATAATTTCTCATTTTCAGTAAATCATTTTATGATAAAATTCTTGCAAACTTTTTGTGTTCACTTTGTTAATACCTCTTCAAATCGTTCTTCATGTAAATCTTACCGCATATTAAGCACATTGCTTTGTTTTTAACATTTGTGAAAAATGCTTATGTATCCATTCAACCCTAAGTACACAGAATTTATAGTCAATTCAACATTTTTTAACTTACTCCCTTATTCCCAATACTCACTCTGTGAGACATATGTAGCAAATTCAATGAAGAATATGAGATTTACACGAAGACGGAGCCGACCGAGCAAAGAGTTCAGAAAGAGCTGGATGAGTCCGGTCTCACGAATTGACTTACGGAGGCAAAGTTAATGTACGGACATTCCACGTTCATTACCTTTAGCATTAATTAAGGAAATTTCTGACCAAAATTCGGTTTTCCATAACGATAGGTAAAATGAAAGGAATGCTTTTCCTCGGTCAGTTAAGTTTATTTATGTATATATAATTACAGAATTTAGAAAAGTACATGCGGGTTGCATGTGGTTTGATGGTCATGATTTGCCCCAATGGTCCCGAATTTGGCCCCAAGTAATTACCACTGTTACTTGGAACATTACCCTGTTCAGGAAATGATGTAATAAAGAGAGGGGTTTTTCTGGGACTGTATTAAATATGCGGATACTTATCTGAGGACCTGACTGATATTAAATTACAACAATATCAAAAGAGTTCCCAAATGACAGGCGACAAAATGTACTATTGACTACAGTGAAGAGGAAATTGAAAAGCTCTGTACCTTTCCTGAAAACCTGACCTAAAGGCCAAAATACACACGTTGAAATTTATTTTAACGAGAGATCTATTATTAATGCTGTTTATTTACATTGATCGTTTTTATGAAGAAAGTTGAATTTAACTATGCAAGCTAACTAATTCTATGACAACAAACTAGAGGGGACGCAACAAATTGTAAGTTGGACAGCTATAACTCGTGCCACTCCCCGAGTCCCAGCCTTGGAAGGTGGGGATTCACCCCCGACAACAGGGATTTAGTGAGCATAGAAACTGATCAATACACATTATTATACCTACATTTACCTCCTATATATACTCATAGAAACTAGCATATAAATAACTCATTTGAAAGCTTAGGTGACCGGTTAGGCGAATCTCAATTGATAAATTTTAATTGAAGAGTCTGTGTCACTTTTAAATAACTGAACAATTTTAATACTTCATGGAAAAGAAAATAATGCTTTAAGGAAGGGATTTTAGCAGCTATTAATAAAGTACAAAACAAAATACTTGTGATTTGTCCACATAGCAAGAATTTTGTTGTAAATATTTTTAGTTGTGATAAAATGTACCAAATTATTGGAGAGTATGAAATGTTTCTTAATGTATGAAAGGTACTTAATCGATTTAAAATATTTGTTTATGCTTCAATTTGGTATCCCATATTTTGGAATAAGACGATACAATGGTCTTTTTAATATAATTGTTTGTTTTTCCTTGTTTTTTTCTTGGGGCTTTAGGGCTCGTCAACGTCATTAGAACCCTTTTTCTCTTGTTGATTACTTATTAATGATATAATCAATTATATAATTGTATAATCAATATTTAAAAAATAAGCCTTGGAATATGAAATTTATGATATTTCAAATTGCAACGTGACATAATAATTATTAAGGGTACATAATTTTCCTTGTTGATTACTTATTAATTACATACTCTTAATAATTAGTATGTCACGTTGCAATTTGAAATATCATTTATTTCATATTCCAAGGCTTATTTATTAAAAAGCGAAAGTAACCACGTATAAAGATCTAGATAAAGGGTTTACAAAATTAAAAAAAAAAATCATTTTCATACTTATGCATTGATAGAAGATTGAATCATAGATTCCTTAGTATTCATTAATGTTGGATGATTTTGTTATTACACAAAGAAAATTATACTTGTTAGACTTTGCTTATCCAGGGGAACTTGCTTGGAGCAACTATTAGTTTTAGTAATTATTTTACACCTTTTTAAAGGAAATTAATTTTCTTCAGGGACTTGACTGATAACTTCATATCCTTCACTGTCCAGGAAAGATGGTCATGCGCGATATTACTCTTGTTCTCGATGTCGCTGACACACGAGAAACATTAATGCGTGTCAGTCTCCCTCGAAAGAGCAATTCTTTGCTGAAGTCAAGTGTAAAAGATACAAAGGCGGCAGACTCCCCGTGACCAACGCCATTCCACATCCGTGCAAAGCCAGCGACAGATACAGATTCCAAGGGCACGGCGCTTTCACCGTATGTAGGGCTGTGACACCGACACTACTCCACACCAGCGACCCTCGTCCTACCTGACACATCTCAACGGCAACGACTGCCCCGCAGCGCGCTTTGCGTATATGACGATGGCGCCGCAGATGTCCTCACTTCCTGTACACTGCGGAGCATTCGACACGTTTACGATGGGTAGTCAGTCAAACCCGGTCTACGGTCACATAATGCGCTTCTAGCCACCATTCCTTTCACTTATACAGGTCATTTTTAGTTATAGCGTTCATGCGGTCGATATTTGACTACGTCAATGTTGCATAATGCCTGCGTTTTCCACAGCTCGGCATGGTTTTTAATTTTTCTGTGTTCCGAAGATTTGAAACAGTCTGAAGCCAATTTTCAACGTACAGAAATGAGGTTTCAACCAACACATTCTTTACGATCACCTTTCTAAAACTATTATTCGGTTTATAAACAACAAAAGTCCCACAAATGTGCCAAAAGTTATGTTCCAGTGGTACTTATTGAATGTAGAAAGTTTTGTAACTTAATCTAGAGTAACAGAAAGATATCTTCGAGGATTGGTCAACAATTAAAAAAAGGATTCTTTTTTTTTATAACGCCAACGTTTCGGCAATTTATTTTACTATCATCAGAGCTGTATGCTATGAAACAACACCATCATCAATAACCTCCAGCCATGACGTCTATGCACACTACATCTCTAAAACCTTCCTGGTGTTTGACCTACACCAGAAATCTTTACCTAATTTTTGTGTTTGACCTTCACCAGGAAGGTTTTAGAGATGTAGCGTGTTAAGAGGTTAGGGCTGGAGGTTATTGATGATGGTGTGGTTCCATAACATGCAGCTCTGATAAAGGCAAAATAAATTGCCGAAACGTTGGCATTGTAAAAGAAAGAATCCTTTTCTTTTATTGTTGACCAATCCTCGGAGATACCTTTCTGGTATTTAATATATTGGTCAAGATCAACATCAATATTAATCTAGAGTATCTTTTTTCAATTTGAAACTTTCATTAGTTTATAGATAAACGTTTTGAAATGGTTTTACGATTCTGAAGAGTTGAAAGCATATAAGGGAAAGAAACTTATTGGGTACAATAGCTACGACCCAATAATTACACGCGTTGCAGTGACTGGCGAGTATTTGGAAGAGAAGGGGAGAGGTGGTGAAACATTCCACTATCCCCGTCATGAGTGTCACGTGGTGCTAATTGTAGTTGGAACCCAAGGATTATTCACCGGCTTCACAATAGTAATGGTTTATTTCTATGTTGCCATAAATACGTATGAATTCTCTAAGAAAATGAATGCGTTTCGTCCTCATTTATTCATTAACTTGTGTATCTAGATCTTTATTTCTGCAAATTTAATTCAATATTTTCTAATAAAAATGGATGTATGCACTTCATGTTAAAATTGAAATGTCACGATATGTTACGAAAACTACAGTGACTTAACCTTCAATAACCAATTCGACAGGTTCAATAGCTCTTGTGATCACCTCATGGGGGAATTAAATAAAGTTTTCGAATTTTTAGACTTGCACTCCGTCAGGAAGACAGCTCAGAGGATATGGAAATTGAAAATTAAGTTGGAAGATAACTTCAAGAGAGCTAGAATGCAAACCCTGTAATATTTATTTAAGAATTTTTTTCCGACGGGAGAAGAAATTTCTAATATATTTCCTTTTTTAATGAGCTAATGTAATTTGAGTCCACAGATCAATGTTCATCGGCTAGTTCTATTTTTATTTGAATGGAACGCATTTTGCACCACGTTACTGGATATAACTTGTTTTGAAAAAAAAAAAAATATTGGGCACTTGTAAGTTTTATATAGTTTTTAAATGAAGGAAAAATGTATTGAAGTAAATTTTTTGTCAGCAGGTAACATTTTAAAATTATTAACCATATTACCACTCAATTTAGTGAGTCACCAGTAAATGCGCACTATATTATTCCATTAACATTAATACATTTTATTTACATTGATAGTAAAATTATATCAGGCTTAGTTGAAGGAAAAAGTCTGACAGAAGTTTTATGTTGAATATTTACCGTTAACGATTTAGATCAAAGTAACACACTGTAAAATATGGAATAATGACATTATGTCAACTTACAAACAGTTATGAATTCTCGTAGGGTTTAGTTTGAATATAACTTCATTTGAAGAAAACAAAACGTTTTAGGAAACTTTTTTGTGCGGAAATCTGTTTTGTTTAAAATTTTATGTTAAATAACTTAAAGAAATCGTGTACCTCTTTAGTTGAAAATGTATTAAAATGAATATAACGCGTTTCAATTTATGTGCTAAAAATCGAAACAACGTTTCAAACAAGAATAATTATTATCTAACGAAGCACTCGTTCAATAATGAGAGTCAATTTCCCGTAGTGAATCTGTGCAAAAATCGCCATAACGGTAACCAAAACAAATGTTCTGTTTTCAAATAGAAAAAAAGTGAAAAAGTTAAAAAAGTTAAAACATTTCTCTGGCTTAAAACATGTCTTGAAATAAGTCTGGAGCAAATCAGTTGCTAAAAATGAAGTTTTATGTTTCTATCGTCTCCAAAGTGATAGAACGGAAATTTCTGTTAAAATTGATCTAATCATAGTTCGGAAGATTTGATTAATAAAAACTAAGTACAAATTTAATAGAGTGATTTTGTACTTATCCGAATACTTTTAAGAAATACTCTACCCAATAAGTTCAAAATATTTTTTGTTTTATACGGAATGTTCTTGACCTAAACAGAAGTTGATCGTGGACGAATTGTGAATGTAAAGGATGTAGTTACATGTCTTTATTTTCTGATCGCAGTTCATTTCGTAGATTAAAGCTCATAAATATTCATTCCCAGTCATTTCCACAAAAAGTCATTTCCCTTGTTTTACTCCAGTTTTAAATATTAAATGGGAAATTTTTACGGTTTTAATTCAGTACATTAAAAACGGTTTCACCATCTGAGTTTATAACAAAAATTGAGATATTTTACGAGTTGAATATAGTCGAAATCAGTAGTCTCGAATTTTATTTCTTCAAAATACTTCTGTCTCTGCTCCCCTCTCATCAAGTATTTAAAAAATGTTTCAAATATTTTTATTTAATTATTAATTTAGTTTCAGTTTTAAAAGTTGGGAAGATTTCATAAATGAATTTGATATTTTCACAAAATTTGCCAAGTCAATGGATGTCAAAGTAAAGCGCTCCAACCAACAGCATTAAAACACATCTACCTAACTTTTCGATATATTCAGATAAGTCCCCAATTTCAGGGTAAACGACTTGCTTTTTCCTGGTGTTATTATAAATCGCATTTTAAAATTTTGATAAATAGTATTACTCTCTCAATTCTCGACATAACTGATAGTTCTACAGCTTTGTAAAATTTAAATACGAAATTGATTATTTTGACATACATAACATACTGTGGAATAAACACTTTTTCCCACGAAGTCCAAAATTTCATGGAAATAATTACACTTCTTGTCGTCGTACCAAGAGACATTGGTGTAATATCCTCACACACATCATTTTATTTTTGGGGTGTGACCCATATCAATAAATTTATTGTAAAAAAAGTAGTTACAAACTGTGTATGACCACGTGGAGGACAATAAACTAATTTACTCTCCGAAATCAAGCAAGGGACCATCCCAACAATTCCGAATCAGGGCCCTAAGGCAGAGGCGGTTTTAACATTTCAGCACACTCATAAGATAAGAATAAAAGTAGTTCGGTACATGTTAACATAGTACCAATAAATTTGTATTTAATAAAACACAAAGTTACTTCACAAGTCCTTATTGTTATAAACTATAGATTATTTACAAAATATTGTTTATGAATCATAATTATTAAAATAACTCTAAATTCGAGATTTTTTATTTCAATAGACGCCGCCCGCAGGCAAGAACCTAGAGAATCTGCATAAAATATCCGTCTCTACCCGATGGAAAACGGGAGAAGCACACGGGCCAGGATAGGGCTACAGAATTACCGTGCCAAGGTTGAGTACAGACAAAGCTAAATTTATATGAATAATAAGAAACAATACAAGCATGCAGGAAAGCAGTTTTGAAATATAACTTTCATTTTTTTAGTGATATAAGATCTTATTAGCAATTACGGTAACTATTTTGATCTTAAATCCTATTAGTGTGGCGTGCACTGAATCACGCATTTCCCAATGCACACTCCCACACGCCGTTCCCTCGCTGTGTAACAAGCGTCCTTGTTGCTTCAATACGGCACAAGTTCCCAGCGCGCGGCAAAGGGCACCTTGCTCCGCGAGTGCTGGAAACCCTGCGAGAAGAAAGGGAGCTCCTCCCTATTGTGGCATCAGCTGGGGTGACGCTCTTCCTGAGTGCTGTGCCGACGTAACGCGACAGAAAGAAAAGCAGAGAGGCCTCCACACCAAAGGAACTCTCATAGACCTGTAACACGGAGTTCGAGTTAAAAGCATACAACACAAGGAATGAGGGGAATGAGAGAAGGCTAGAAAAGACCCATATGAAGAACACCACATGAGTAATGAAAGAGAAACTTTAGGTCTCATCAGTTTGAAATTATTAGAAGCATTTATCGATTTCTATTTCCTTCATCTACCAAATAGAGTAATAATTCTTTGAATGGATGATGTAAAAGTTATTCAATTTGTGAATCAATACCTATCTTAACTAAATACATTTTAAAATACAAGGAATTATTTTAAAAATAAATTCTCAATCATTGAAATGGAAAGTACGTTGTGGTGTTGGCGTTGTTTGTTAATTCCTTTCGAAACGACTTTAGCAATCAGTTGGTACTTACAGCATTTTCCGATAACAATTAATGAAAACGTTTTGTGACGACGAACATAAAGTATTGCCCGTTGCTTATTTTTTAAATGGGGTTTATCCATCATCTTGTTATGTTTTGAAAATGGTTTTGCTATGAATGGATCACCACTTCAAATTATACGAAAAAACACGTGAACACAATTTAGAAGCTATATTATATATAATACTGCATCTTTAGGGCCACAAATTCGTGTGATTTGTTTTCGATAGAAGAATTCCTATTGTCATTTGAAATATTTTTTTAGTTCATTTCTACGGAATCTTCCATTACGGCAGGGAGAAAAAGGAAGTAATGTAACTATGAATAAAGTAAATTTCCATAAATATTATATTTTCACAAAAAAACAACAACAAAAAACAATGCTGAATGTTGTCTTATTACGATTACAAGGGTTGAATATTTTCGCTTCGCGACATTTAATATAAATCCAAAGCAAATCAGCTGTCGTTTGTTGGTATTGCTAACACTGATGGTTATTTGGACAAGAACTTCCTACGAGAGCAATTTTTACGTTTCACGACTTGTCCTCAATGAGAAATCCATACTTTTTACTTTTGTACAATAACCTTCAATGGGTGAAACAGAAATAAAAATGCTTATTTACATGGTTTTTCTCTGAAATATCTTTAGATTTGATTCATAGTGTTAGTTCTCGTATTATAAATTTTTTAAATTATGTTCGAATTACGTCAAGAATCATCAGTACATTCTCTTTTTATGTCCTACTATATATAAAAAGTTTGTAATCTGTGACAAATTAAATTTGTTTTTAATGGTTCAACGCAGAATAGAATAAACTAATTTTGATTCTATCTTGATTGCGTTTTCGTATTTTGGGTCATTTTATGTTTGAGACTAAACTCGGGTATCTATGAATAATTATTGCGAGGGTAGAAATCTTGAGTTTATAAAGTTGCCAGTTGTTTGGCACGGCGCTACGCGACGTAATTTGTATATTGTCAGAGTAAAAAAATTAGGTACTTGACTCGTAATTTATCCAAGATAACAATAACCTTTTGGAAAGATTTCAGTGCGTTGTTTCTCATACTTCCGAAACATCTGAAGAGCACTCATTACTAGCTTAATAATAGAAGGAATAAGAATTATACTAGACTTCAATGGAATTATGAAATTTTTCATGTTTCTTTGTTCATATTTTTTCCTACGAGATAATTTACGGATTTGGATGGAATTTTCTTAAACAATGTCCCTTTATATTACGTTTTACTATTTGTACAGTAATTTGGATAATTAAAAATGCCGTATTATTACTCACTACAATTTTACTTCGCACATTGCTCATAAGTAAACACAGTTAACTTAAAACAAAAAGATTTGGAAGTATCTTGTGTTGAACGTTATATGCAGTGGAAAAAAAATATAGAAATTAATCAATTAGCTTTACGTAAATTAGCGGGACAAAACCATACTTAACACAAAATATTTTTGTGCTTTAATACAAGAACTTAAAATTTTTTGTCAAAGTACTTGCGAATGATTATGAGTGTTCCGTCATTCTCAAAATGTAATTTATGAAATACTTAGACTTAAGTGACCTCTAAAGTATTTGAATTATTTTCAATACAACTTCATGAACATCTCTGAACTTGTAAAAATCGAGTTAAACATATTGACTCACTTATATATCAAGGCTTCAAATTTGGTAAAATACATTCGGCATTACTTTATTCTTCTGATGGTGAAGCTCATGGCCTCCTACTGCATTCACGATCTCTTTCTAAAACATAACTTCTAATTGAAATATTACAAGGAATAAACAACTTTCTAATTTATAATCACTGATGTACTTCTCAAGCAAAATAAATCCAATTTTCTGTCTCAGCAAAATAGTATTCAAAATAAAAGATAATCATAAAGTAATTACCACAAAGACAACTGCGTGCAACGCAATCACAAAACTCATACTTCTCAACTAACACCAGCAGCTAATACAACGAACAAAATTTGCTAAATGTTCATATGTAGCTATTAAACATAGTAACTCTTTTGATGCAGTTTAAAATACATTCATATAACTGAGAGGGTGACCGATTGAGACTATATTCAATAAGTATTTAAGTAGTAGAACTGGTCATCCACACAACACCATATATTTTTCGTGAGCTTCGAATATACACGGCCACCGGCATTCCAGTTAACTCAGAAACAATGGCCTTTTAGGGAATTACAAATTTTCATCGTAAAACTTGTCTTAGTAGAAAATCAATGACATTCTTGGATTCAGTAAATTATTACAAATAAAATAATACCCCATTTACCTTATAAAACATAATTTTGAGATTCTTCAAGTTTTTCCGATCGCTCCTTGAAATTTAATTTTGAATTCGAAATCCCATTTCTCCAAGAAGGTCCAACTTCGCAATGAAAACGTTTTGAGTTAAGTTAAAAGATAATTTTTAGAACTATTTTTCTTAGGGTGTAACGCGACGTGATTCCTACACTCGTGTATTCAAAAACCGATTCATTTTTAGGCTCCTATATAATTTAATTTTACGAAACTGGACATTCATTTCGTAATTAATTCATTCTTTTGCACTTTAATTACTCAAGATAGTTCAGGTCCAATGTATCTGAAATTGCAGAGCAGTACGACAATGATTTTTTTGGAAAGATTTGAGCGATTTTTTGCGAACTTCCGAGACATGAGAAGCGTTTATTCCTTGCTCAATTTTTGGAATAAAAATTAAAAACACGATAATACAATTCTGATATTTATTATATTTTTTCATATTGCTTCAACAAGAATTTTTCTGAATCATGTGCATCCAACTTACGAAAGTTTTATATCTTGTATTATTCTTACGGCATAATTCGCGTGGATTGATAATACTTTTTTTATTATACTCACCATAATTTTACTTAGTACATTGCTGCAAGTAAACACTATCTTCAAAATAAACAAATATTCTCACAAAATCGTACTTAATTCATAACATAATTGCGAAAGAAATGAAACTTAATTGTGTGTACTTGGTGAAAAAAAAAGTGTATTCCGTTCCTCTCTCAATGTAATTCTTGAAATATTTCGACAAACATTCGATATAAAGGAGTGAAAACCTTTAATTCTACAACTCAGATGTTCAAAAGGAAACATGATAATTTTATTCAAAGAAAGAGGTTGTTTTATAAACAATTACAGTAATTTAACTGAAAACATTCATGAAACAATTCTTAGACGTAAAAAACGTGTATTATATCAGTAACTTGTTGAACAGTTAAATAAATTATCGCGACATTTGTATTGTATGCATTATTTTCAGTACAACCTTATTAACACCTTATAATTTATAAAAATCGTGTTAAACGCATCTAAATACCTCAATTATTAGTCTCGGTTTCAACATTTGGCACTAATGTATTCTTCGGGTGGCGAACTTTGAGACCTTTTGCATATACGATTTCTTTCTAAAATATGAGATTTATTTCTGAAATATGACTTCCCATTGAAAGATTAGAAGGAATAAATAACCCACTTAATTAGGATCTTTAATATACTTCAAAAGAAAATTAAGTACTATTCCCTGTCTCACAAACATGCTGTAAAACACATCAGTAAGTATGCGTGGGAACATAATTGTTTGATTCTTCCGTATTGTAGGTCGTAATTAATGTTATGTGTTTATTCTTTTTCTACCAAATTATTATTCTTTATATACTGAGCTGTTTTACGAACACCTTGAATTGTCGCAAAATTTCCTCTAAGACTCCACTATGCGGCGTCACGAATCGCTGTTGAAAAGCGGTGTTCACTAGCCCTGTGTACATCCCCCTTAAGGAAAATGCCGTCTCTTTTTTCCTGTCATGATCACTACGACTAGCGAATCTCATTATTATTATTATTATTATTATTGTTGTTGTTGTTGTTGTTGTTATTATTATTATTATTTCCCTTTCTTTTTCACATTCTAATAGAATGGCTGCTTGTAATATACAGGCAATCTGCCAGGTGTCTTACACAACTAGTTATGACGGAGATACAAACTGTCTATGTGATATGTGTTCAACAAAACGGACTTCTGTATCCTAGGTACCAAGAACCCCATGTCCAATTCGTCCAAACCTCTCTTCAGGGCCGTAGGCACTATCTCAGTTGCAGATTTTACAAGAGGAACAATTTTGACAGTCTCCAGATGAAACAACTCCTTCAAATACTTCAGTCAATGCTGCATACTTATTGATTTTTCCTGCATGAGGATTTGATTAAGCGGGATAGACACATCAATTAAAGACGCGTATCTCCTTTGCTTGTCCATATACATGATGTCTGGTCTGTTAACCAAAATTTTCAAATCCGTTCTAATTGTCCGATTTCAGTATATTTCAGCGCGGTCGTTCTTAAGTATTTGAGTGGGTTGTCACATGTACGGGCACTCCTCTGATATAAAACCATTTGAGAAAACTTTCTCTAATTGGAGATTTTTATGACTGTTAAATTTAGATTTTTGAATTCGAACAATCAAAAATAATTGTGAAAGTATCACCATTTTTTATCTACATCTTTTCCATACTTTTTGAAAATGGCCTCTTAATTCAACCCCGTAGTCTTAGTTCAGTATCGACAATAAACCTTTTATACGTTTTACTTTTGAAGACTCGGATTCTTTGAACACTACCCAACCCACAAAACATCCTCCACGAATGGTTAAAGTACCTTCTTGTGAAAAATGGATTTTTTTACAAAATATTGTGGACTTTTATGTTTTTATCATTAACAAATGAATTATTTTAGTCGCTTAATACAAAAAATCCATCATATTGTGAGATGTATCTAGATGAAGAATGTGAGGTCTAAACGCAAAGAAGTTATTTTTATTCCCTGGGAACAAAACAAGGTAATACAAAAGATCAAAAGGTTGACTACGGTTATTCTCATAAAATCCGGCTATTAAATTTGTACTGCTATAAAATTTGACTGTCCTACTTAAATAGATGTAATTTTATTGCTCATCGTGGAATTCATCGCTTCTGGGAAGTTAATTGTTTTTTGAAAAGAATGAGCAGATTATAGAATTACTTTTCGTGAAGTTGAAGTGTGGCGCTCTGAATGAAATGTTGAAGTTTGGCACGTCATTTTCTATCTGTTACAAACTTCAACTAGTCAATTAGCTTGAGATACTCGAACGAAGTTTTTAATGGTGACTATTTTGTACATTTCTTCCAAACCGTTTTTCTGGAGTGGAGTGAATTTCGTATGAACAGTTGATTTGGGAGACATGTTTACTCCAAGTGGTACGACTAGTGTGCCTTCCAAATGAGACAATAATTCTCCATTTAAAAACACTGCATATGAAGAATTCTTATATAATGAATGAAATTATAGTAAATTGTTTTATCCTTAAAAGTTCACATGTGAAGATTGTAACTCTTAGAGCGCATCATCACGTGACAAACTGCTGTGCAATAAAGTATACGTGAGCCTACTGAAACATATTTTTGGAACACTATAATTTATACCATAAGGTTAAACTTGTTTTTAAAACAAATGTTGGTGACACTTAAAGAAGTCTTCTACTAAAAATGGCCAGTTCTGCATATTATGGTTCCCGCAAAGTAGTAGTAACATACGGAAAAATTGAAGAAAATAACTTATCCCAATTGATAAAAATATATAAAATATCGTGAATAATTTGAACGTACTGTTCGTAATCTTAACACAAACTGACGAACCCGTATTCCTTCACCGTCAGATCGAAGGACGCAATAGCTATTATTAGCCAGCACAGAGTTTTTTAGATAAGCGTCACAATGAGGTAACAAGCGCATTAAAAATACGAAAGAACTGGACTCGTATCATTATAATTCATAATTTTCATTGTAGTAATTATAATTGTAGAACGATTAGCATTAAAGTGTACCAACGAAAACAATGCTGGCCATTAATTAAACGTGTATCAAACAGACCTTAAGTTTTCTATTGTAATTAACATTATTAGCGTTATTATTTTTTGAAATTATTCATTGAAGGTTTCTCTCAAAATATAATAAACTGCATCGTGTTTGTGCAGTTAGGAAATGGACTGATTAGGAAAATATTTCTTAGCCAATACTAACGTTATGGGTTTCCAAAATTCACCTCAGCAAGAAACGCGTTGCATATTGTCTTACTTGTTAGTTTATATTCATTTATTAATTGATAATATTAATTAATATTTTTTATTTCCCGCTTTCTCTTGATTCCTCCGTCTTCCGTTAGCCCATTCAGGTATACTAGTGTGAATGAAACTGCAATCAAATAATGTTTTGCAACTTTTGTTTACATATATTTCATTTTTAATTACAAACTTTAAAATAACTTTACTCTTTCAATCCTTCTTCTAAATTGATATTTTAAAAATATTTATTAAAAATGAAAGAGCTGAGAAAACGTGACAACGATGCCAAATTGTGAATAAAAATACGCAAAATGTAAGCGTTCTTAATTCTGCTGTATATGACTAAAAATGCTGTTAATTTAATATTTAGTATGTGCATTCCCTTAGTATTCAGCAATCCTAGTGAAAGTTTACTCCCATCTCAGATTTGTAAGAACTGATTGTATGAGGTCTCGCATTCTCTGCAGGAAAATACGCCAAGAAATTATCTCGCCTAAAATAACTTCAAGATTTTAAATTATTTTGCCTTTACTTGTTCGTGCCAAAAGACATAAAGAAATATGATTTGGAACGGAGAATGCTTGTAACCCTGATATCTCAGTCTTTTCTTCTTGCGCTTGTATATAATTGATATATAATTGTGTCATGGACCCAAAAAATGTTACATAACTTTCCATAACAGGCGTATTAAATGACCTTATACCAACATGTATGTCGGAAAGAAAACTATGAATCCGTTAGTTGGGTATGAAGTTCTTCAAAACGTAATATTCGTTTTTCAGTGGTATTCACAGTCAGCTTCCGCTAGTTAATTCCGCGCCATACTGAATTACTACAACGATTGAATTTGCATTTGAAGAGAAGTTGGTTTAATTTAGATATAACTTTTTCCCTGTTAATTCAAATTTAATTTCTTTCAGTATCGAAACTAGTTTTGCGTGGATCGTGTGAAAGTGTTTTTATTGCTTATTAATTTAAATGACGGAAAAATCAAACAAAACGAGGTTTTCTTGCTTCATTTCTATTACGTACGTTTAAGTACTAGTATTCTTTCTCGCAATTTTTCGAATCTATGGGACGAGTTCTCGACACACAGCAAAGAAATAGCATTCAATTAACTTCTCATTCCTGGTTCCAATTTACATTGGCTTGAATACCAGCTGTTAGAAAAATACGAAGTAATTTTGTGTTGGATTGCGCAGTCTGATTAATGATCAGACAAAACTGGGTCCTGTTGTTTATGAAAAACACTCGCCAATTTACAAGAATAATCCCATTATTAGTGTAAAAAACATGTTTAAAGAACTTAGTGTTTAATTAAATTTATTTATTCCTACTTTAGAGTTGCCGTTAAATCACATTACAATTAGTCAGGTGAATCGCAATACTACCCTAGTTCGTCTTCATTTGTCGTAGGATGTTCGTTGAAATGCATTTTTCTAAATTTTCTTGGTTTTTATAATTAAAATATGATAAATGAAACAAAATATTGCCAGATTACATCTCGCCATATTGCTGAAGCTCCATTAAAATGGCAATTATTAATTAACCTGGGAAATAATATCACTTTGATTCAAGCAGAATTTTATTTTCATGATTCATGGTAGTTTTCAACTCTTCTACACTTACGGAGCTGACTATGAAAAGTTTTTTAAAAGTTTTTCTCAGTTTTTGTAAATAAGATTTTTGGGCTACATTCACTCCTTCAAACAGTGTATCAGAGCTTCTTTTAATCATTTAAATGTGATTTAGAACCTCAAATAAATAAATTGTAACAAATACCTCGTCATTCCTTGCTTAATTTATGTACCTGGATTAAAATTCCTCGTAGGGGGTTCAGTTTTGGCTGAGTATGGGCTTGGCGAACCCACGGTCCCGAGCTGGGGGCTGGTACTGCGCCACCAGTCCCCGGACACCGTAAACTTTGGACACATTTTAGCGACCACCATTGGCGTGATGGTGAAAAGTTTTGTGTTGCGAAGAGCGAGGATCTTGCCTTCATCGGCCGGGTCGCGAGGAAGGATTGAATTTCTATTTAAAAAACCCTTAACATCAAGATGTGTTACCCGCCGATGAGATGAATGGGTGTTGGGGATAAACACTCGCTAGCGGACAACCTCTGCGGCAACTACCGCACCTCCGTTGTATAAGGCTTAGTGGCATGATGCGGGGGCTCCACGTCGCTGGACATCTATTCCTCCGAACTCGTGGGACAAGATGTCAGAAGACTTGGATTTATTGCGTTCACCTTGCGGATCGGGTGGACCACAAGGGGTGAACCACACCCAAACGTCTGCGAAGCGGCAGAGGGTTGAGAGCCCTTCTGCTATAGAAAATAAGAATGAGTTACTGAGCATTTCGTATCCGAATGCTTTTATTATAATGTCAAGGTAATGGAACGTTAAAGAATATATATATATATATATATATNTATAAAGGTTTAGAAGGTCTTGTTAGTGAACTAAAGTCAATAAAAAGACTGAGAAATGATACAATGCTGCTTGAAACAAAATGAAGCAAGCAAGCTTTAAAGCCATTGCAATACACACTTCTGGGAGAATACCCTGTGAAGTGTGAGCTCCGTGCTGCGCTCAATCGCAGAAAGGGAGTGATCACTTGCAGGGATATCATAGAAATGAAAACAGAAGAACTGGTAAAAGAATGGGAAGCTGACCATGTGGTGGAGGTCACTCACATCATGAGGAAGGTAGGTGGTGTTGAGAAGACCGACTCCTTCATTGTGACATTTCACTGTCCTAAACTGTCTAAGGAACTAAAAGCAGGATGGATAAACCTACCTGTGCGACCCATTATCTCAAACCCTCTGCGCTGTTTCTAGTGCCAGAGGATTGGACACACATCTCCTACGTGTAAGGGTCGTGCAACCTGTGGAAAGTGTGGAAAAGCGGCACGCAAACCCTGCGTTCCATGCTCGGTGCCTTTTATATGCGTTAACTGAACTGGTGGCCACCCAGTGTGGAGCAAGGAGTGCGTCGCCTTTATTGAGGAGAAAAAATGCAGGAGATAAAGACACTGGAAAATATCTCTTACAGTAAAGCACGGAAGAAGTACAGGACCCAACACCCTGTATTTTTTACCAGTTACCCTTTCTTCAGCCTTTCAACATTATCCGGGCGGACAACGATTTTGTTTGTTTTAGGGACCAATTTCATGCTCAATCGGGTGTAGAGATAAAGTAACCAAGACCTTGCTCTACGGAACACTAATTATATTGACGTCTAGGATCATGACTGAAAAGTTCGTGGTTTCAATCAATACTCGATGAGTAATGAAAGCAACAAGTTGATGACAAAGAATCTTACGACGAGCATTGTGGCTGTTATCACGAATAAATAAACTTTATTGTTAAAAAATCAGTTGCAAACTGCGTTTGACCACGTGGGGGACAATAAACTAAGTTACTCTCCGGAGACAAGCAAGGGACCATCCCATCAATAAGACCCACCTTTCGTATTTAACACTCACGTATATAATTAAAACACTCTCACATTTATTTCGTTCAACTTATCTCTTTGTTTGTATATTATTTTATTTGAGGATATCGTTAAAAGATTAAAAAAGTGGAGATTCTTTTTGTTTTCTGAATGTTTTAAATTCTTTGATTCTTGAGTGTTTGTTTTCTTGTTGCATCTCAAGAGCGCACTTTGACTTATTGTCGTTAATAAATCAATATTACAGAGTGATATGAAGTGTAATTCTTCTTATGTTCCAAATAGAAACTCTTTAGACATTTCAATATTTTCAATGAGTTTACTGTGATTCCTGAAACATTTTAGTAAATGGACATATGTCGTTTTCAATTGATTTGAGTAATTTTAATAATCCCATTTTCAATTAAATACAAAAAATAATTTTCCTGGGAATTATATAAAATATGAATTCTTTATTTTAGATGTAATATCAAAATTATTATCGGTATTTGATCAGTTAATTTTTAATAGGTTCGGAAAGTTAAACCTTTTTCTCTCAAACTGGTTCGATCCTTTGGAAACTAAATGACACGGGTGGCCGAGCTTGGCTCTCAATAACATTACATATGGAAAAATTTTCTAACAATTTTGTATTTTTGCATTTGGAATCGTTTTCTTGTGTCTGGCAAATATAACTCACCCTACCATACATAATTTTCCGTACCCAAGTTCAAAGAGATTAATAAGTCATTATCATGTGGTTTTCATTTACAGCTTACACGTCCGAGAACTTTCTCAAAATAGAGGCAATGCAGTACATTGGAACAGATCGAAGTAGATAATAATTTTTATCTCATTAATTTTCATTGGCTTTTCATCTTGTTAACGACTTCCTCTATGGTACGTGTAATATCAATTCGTGAAATTGTTAATAGTCGAAACCTGAATGTGCTTTGATAAAATGAAAGAGTTTGGCGAGTTCACTTCTCAGTGGTCAATTTTGTTGGGACAAAAGAACTAAAATGAAACTTTTCTCGCTAATCCATCTCCATTCTGTAAATTCCAACAAAGTCGTTTAATTGAAACACGTAGGCGCGTGCGAAGATTTTGCAGACTCACATGTGGATAACCATTCCTGGACCCACTGTATCTTGGAAACAGTAAATAGCACGTGCAAAGGTTATCCAGTATTTTGCCTTTAATGTAAATAAACATAAAAACAGAATAATTACAAAAGAAACAAATGTTTACTGTTAAAAACAAATGTTCAGATAAGTAAGTTTAGAATAATAAACGACTTCATGGAAGTTCATAAATCCGGGAGTAGCGTTATCAAGGAAGTAGCTCATGAATTAAACACAATCCCCATTCAATTTGTATTTTAAAACAAATTATAAACGTAAGAAAAGCAAAATGTAAGACCACCATCCTGTATCTGTTCAGAAACTTATCTCGTTAATAATGCCTCATTTGAGATAAATTAGATAACAATGACTGGAGAAAAAGAGATACTTATTTATTTTATGATTTATGGCGAGATTCGGGCCATTTGGCCCGCTCTTCCACCTAATCATGACTTGGGTGAAGGAATTGGGAAGGAGAGATTTTGGGTTGCCAGGGAACTTATGGTACCGAAACGTCATTGTAGATTCGGTTCCATAAGTAGGTGAAGAATGCCCCAGCTGAAAACATCACCTAATTCGACCTAGCAGGGTTTGAATCCGCGCTCTCCCGCTCAGCGGTATTGTGAAAGCGAAGTTGCTACCATTAGACCACCGCTGATACTAAGAGTATGTCACCTTTAAGAAGAAGACATTGTGATTGCTCATATTTTGCCCTCATATATTTGGGTGACCGATCTTCACTTTGTTGCAATTTAAGTATGTTACTCCTCTGACCATTCATGAATATGGTAAGCAATAACATTAGATAGTAATTATGTTATTTATGTGGTCGTACATTGATTCCTTCAAATTAATCTGATTTTGAAACCTTCATAAAAATAAGGGATGAATAGCGAATGCACAATAAGCAAAAACAAATACGCAAAGGAATGATACCATAATCTAATGTTGTATCCTGTACTGTATATTTTATGTTCTGTGGATTCCATCAAAATTTATCGAACCGTTTCTGAGATGAACTGTTTGGCGTGTCTCCAGAGCTCGGTCTTAAAATCGTGCCAAACTGAAATTTTTCGGACTTAAAAAATTGTTGGAACGTTTTTCCATAACAAAAAAAACATCATATTATCTTATTTAAATTAAATTCGATTGAGCACTTACAAGAAAAGACTGACATATTCTACAGCTGGCTATGAAGAAAAAGTAAATAAGAACACATTTCAAAAACACAAGCAGAGAATCTTTTTTACATTGTTATAATATTATAAAACTTTGGGGAAAAAATCTGGGAAATTATATATTAAATATGTTATAAGAGTATTTCTCTCCTCAAAATTAGCAATTTTTTAAATTAGAAATATGTTTCTTCAATAGCACTACATTACATTGAACTCTCCATAATTGTATCAAAATGAGACACTTATCTGACAATATGTACTTTGCATCATCATACTGGAGCAATATTTAACATAATAATAGTGTATAGCAAGAATTTAGTGAAAAATTCCAGTTCTGCAAGCGGTTCGCAACATGAAAACTTACTTTCTTTTATTGTTTTAACACTGAACCCATTTTTATCCCACGTTAATATTGTCCCAGATGATTAACAAGAATATAAACTATTTCAAATATTAATTTGAAATTTTTCAAAAATGCGCATTTTTAGAAATTTAAAATCTAAAGTTTCATTTTGAACATGTTAATTTTTTTCCTTTTTGACCTATGTTGTATAGCATATTATTGCAAAGATCATTAAATAAACTGTAAGATGACACCTCTACCAGCTCTCTATCGTAATTAGGAGAGCTTCCAGAGCAATTGAAATGTTTTGTGGAGAACCGTTTGGGACGTTTTGTTTAATCTTTACATTGTTGTAACTTCCAAACGGTTTGAAATTTGGCAACAATACTCGGTACTTTTCTTAATCTATATGATGGATACCTCCCTTCAGAATTTTATCATAATCTGATATGGTCATGAAAAAAATATATTAAAACTGTGTTGATTTGACGTGGAATGGCCCATGTACTGCTAAGCGGAAGAGTGTTCGACCCACTGATCGTTTGATCTCGGTGCAGTTTTCAGCTAGGGTTTTCCCCACCGTATCCAAACCAACATCCGTCCGATAATTTAAATTCCCTGGAAACGCCCCATCTCTCCTTCCCAATTCTTCATTCAAATCATGTGGTTATGTGGAAATAAATAAATGAACAAACTTAAATAAATAGTCGCGCGAATGGATACATCGCGGATTCGTGTCTAAAAACTTTCACTGTTCAAATACTTTTTACGGAGAATATTGTGATATGGATCCTAAACTCGTCCTCTCTCTCTCTCTTTCTGCATGGGCAAATATTACTGTTGCGCGATGATTCATATTCAGTCGAATAATCTTCAGTTTCCATAATTGTTGGCTTCTTTATAGCGTATATATTTGATTCTCCCCCTTGGATGATAAATACAATACCTGTTTGTTATTCCATTTGAAAACCAAATTTTACGATTCATTAAGACTATACAAATGACTTTTATACTATTAATATGAAAGTATAAAAACTACTTAAAATATATTTTAAAATGGGACCTTAGTTATTTCATTATACTGGAAGAATGACTCTTAGGACTGCACGCCACGTATCAGTTAGTCCAATGTTCTCTTTGCAAAAGAAATGTTGCTCTTTTCACCTTGTTCTGTAGTTTGCTTCGTCATTTATATATGTAGTGTTGTTAACGTGATTAGTCGTTTAAGATGCCCTACACTGAATAAGAGAATGAATACTCACATAATATGTAACATGTGTCAACACAAATACGAAGTCTATACACTACACGAAAAAAAAATAATCAAAGGTCGAATCAGATACAATGTATACGATGTACACAAGTCTCCACTCAGATACGAAGGAGTTTATCTTTTTTCGTGAGTCGGTTAATGAAATACCTTTAAAACATTTTTGCATGGGACAAACCCGTATCTTCGTAACGTAAAGCATATGTAGTGGTTCTCATCAGTCAAATGTTTGGCATAAATAGGTTCTTATACAACAATGATTGTTAAAGAGCTTCTGACTTCCTTCGTGCTGTGCAGGGAGCAACCGGCACTCGGTGAACATCCCGGCGATCGTGGCGCGCCCTGCTGGCACAGGACCGCAGTTCCTCAGCGTGCAGGAATCTCTGAACCGACATGCCGCGCCGGACGCTAGCAAACGGGCGTCGCTCGTCGTGCAGCGC
This sequence comes from Laupala kohalensis, assembly GCA_002313205.1. Classification (NCBI taxonomy): domain Eukaryota; kingdom Metazoa; phylum Arthropoda; class Insecta; order Orthoptera; family Trigonidiidae; genus Laupala; species Laupala kohalensis. The sequence continues at coordinate 123,772 of NNCF01125998.1, read as the reverse complement.
GCCGTCGAGGTAGAGGACGCCGATGTGGACGCCGTCGTCGGTCGCCTCGAATCCGCCGCCGAGGCAGCGACGGCGGCGGCTCCGGAGTCCGAACAACAGCCTGATGACGGGCTTGGTAAGTAGCGTATTCAATGTTCTTCTTATATTACAAATTAATTGTGTTATATTGAATGAAAATAGGAGACGGGACCAGATATAGAACCCGGGACCTCCAGCTCTTTGGTACAAACGAGATAGCGTAGTGGGTTACTCAGCAGCGTGAAAAAATTGGAGGTCCCTTGTTCGATCCCCTATACCACCTCCCAATTTCTTTCAACACAACATTTATCTGTTATCTTGCGGTTAACCCCTATTTAAGAGATATGTGTGTTTATATTACGAATTCTTAAACTGTATAATTTTAAGTGCTAAGGGGCCTTCCTAAAATTACGTAACCCAAAATTTACAATTTTATCTCTCCTCTCCCTTCCATAACTCACCAGTAACAATATCAGAGATAGCCAATGGAAGTGTGAGCGCGCGCGCCGCATACGCGATGACGTCCGCGTAAAGGAATTCGGAAACATGCCGAGGAAGGTCACGAAGGTCATGTAGAAACAGAGAGAAAAGAGTGGGTGCCCAGACACTACCTTGGGGAACCCCAGCGCATATGGGGCGGACGGTGGAGGAGGAACGGTTGTAACGAACCTGAAAAGTTCGCCCTGATAAGTAGCTGCGCAAAAGGTGATGGAAAACGGGAGGGAATAGGGAGTTGGTTTTGTGAAGGAGTAAGTCATGGTGGACAGTGTCAAAGGCGAAAGTGAAGTCAAAGAATATTGCTGGAATAGCAACTCTCCGAGAAAGGATTGAGGCTAATTCGTGAGCCAGATGCAACGTCTGCAGAGCTGCAGACTTATTGCGCCGGAATCCGAATTGCGTAGGACGTATAGCTTGAGTGAATTCAAGGACAGGGGTGAGTTTGGTGAAGACGAGGCGCTCGAAGAGTTTACCAAGAAGAGATAGAAGGCTAATGGGACGATAGTTGTTAGGGTCCCGAAGATTTATCTCTGGTTTAGGTGTAAGAATTAAAGTGGCATGTTTCCAAGGAAGAGGAAAGTACCCTAGCGAGAGACAAGAATTGAAAATATCGGAGAGAAGAAGGATAACGTTCTGAGGAAGATGGCGAAGATAGACACCACGGAGCTCGTCGGAGCCACCCANAGCCAACCACCTTCTTGACGTTGATTCTCTTCAGTGCGTCCTTCACTTCCCAGACACCCAAGGTTCACTCATCGTCTGTGGTGATAGGAGACAACTGGGGTAAAAGAGTGGACAGGAAAGATAGGTGGGATGCAATAATAAGAGAAGAGAAACGGGATTCAAGGATAACACCGAAGATCTCAACTTTTATGGTCGGGTCGTAGGTGGGATTTCACGTACCAGGAATAAGGAGAGGGGTGATGGCAGTGGAGGTGTTGCGGAGGGTCTTCTGGATTTTCCACACGTCGTCAGAGGAAGAAACGTTGGCCCGGACAATATAGTTTTGCCATTGCTGGGTATGGAAGTCACGAAGTCGGTCTTGAAGTATCCGTCGCGTGTGGAGGAAGTGGGCCTTGTCAGAAGGATCTCTGGTGCGGTAGAATCGCCGCTGTGCACGACGACATTCCCGCACCAGAGCAAGAATGTCAGGGGGGTGTCAGGATGTGGAGAAGTTTGGGAAGTAATGGTGCATCATTGTAGAAAGCTAGTTAGTATATGGTTTGTAACGTGTGTAATGGCCCGGTCAATGTCGTCTGGTCAAGTCAGAGGTAGATGGGAATCCACCTTCCGGCTAAGTCGGGAGGTGTATCCTCTCCAGTCCGTCTTGATGTCTGGGGCAGGTTTAAAGTCTTGGAGGAATGGACCAAGGTAGGAGGAGAAAACGATAGGAAGATGGTCCGAAGTCAATTCGAAGCGGGGGTGAGGGGTGGTGATTTGGATGGTAGAGGAGTGAATCATAATGTCTAGGATGTCGTGGGGGACGTTTCTAATTAAAGGGGTAGGTCCAGAAGGAGGGGGGAGGATGAGATTGGGGTGTTGAGCAAGATAGAGTGCTAGAGCCCTACCGCCGGTGTTGCTGACGTTGCAGTAGCAGTCGGTGTGCTTGCAGTTGAGATCACCAGCGATAACTATGCAGTCACCTAGGCCTCGAAGAGAGTCAAGGTCCGCACTGTCGAGAGATTAGTGAGGCCTCCGGTATGCCAACACCAGAATGACTGGGCCCCTTGGAGTGCCAAATTCCAAGTCCGTGGCTTCAAGAGAGGTTAGCTGAGGAGTTGGAAGACGAGTGTGTGGGATAGATTTCCGAATAGCGATGGCTGTACCGCCGCGGGATTGAAGATTTGGGACGGTGTAGTGTCGATCATCACGGTAAATGTGATAGCCCGAAAGAGAAAAAGAGAGTGAAGGAGTGAGCCATGTCTTCTGAAGAAGAGAAGCATGAATCGAAAAGTTGGAAAAAATTACCGGATTTCAGTGGTCTTGGGAATGGTGATGCTTTGGCAATTCCACAACGCAAAGGAGGTTATTGATTGGGGGGCCATTTAGAAGAGTTGGGACAGAGCTTGTAAGGCAGTGAGTGCCTTGGGGAGGAATAGGTCGGGGGCTGAAAGAATGGATAGGACCTGTTTTACCGCGTCTAAAATGGCGCGCAGGTCGAAACGTTTAAGGAAATCTAGAAATTCAGAAATTGTCTGAAATTCAAACGGATTAAAGCCGCTGAAGAGAGATGCGGTGGTCGGCGCTGAAGAGAAAGAGATAAATTCTGGGGGAGTTGGCAAGAGTGGTTTCCCTTGCACAATGTCGGAAAGGATGTCGTCATTGACCGGGGAGCAGATGTTGCTGCAACCGTAGGGCGCACGGTGGCATGCGCTCTACGCGTTGCCATAGCGACGTTTCTTTGTTCACGTGCTCGAGCAACTTGCTCAGCTCGTCTCCGTTTTAGCTCCAAGAAGACCGGACAACCGGACCAGGTAGCACAATGGTCACCTGCACAGTTGTTGCAGGTGAGCTTCGTAGGCCTCGGGGAGCACTAGATCAGGCCATGCGGACCCGCACACAGTGGGCATACCACTTCACGCCCGCAGTGGTGGCGGGTATGGCCCCACGCCTGGCACCTCGTGCATTGGGCGATCCACTCGTGACGGTGGCATTCCTCGAACGTCACCCGAATGTGACCCAGAAAACGTACGTTGTTCTTAATAGTTTGTAAGGACGTATGGGCGATCTCCACCACGTACAAACCTAGGTGGATCCGCCCATCGCCGTTCTTCTTTTGGAGCTCGCTAAGGTGAAAGACGTTCACCCCCTGGCTCTCAATGTCGACGCGTAGCGACTCGAGGTCTTCATTCGCTTGAAAGCCTCGAATCACTAGTCGGTGACGACGTTCTTCCGTGACGCGGTGGAAAAAGAAAGAAGTGTTTGAGTCCTCATTCCGGAGGACCCGCAACTTGCTGATCACAGCTTGGTGGTCAGAAAAGTCCGACACGTGGACTATGAAGTGCTGACGGGTGTTTCTTCCCGTCAGCCGAGATTTTGAGGAGGCCTGCAATACGCGCAGGAGCTCCCGTGAATCGAGAACATTCTCGATGTAAATGTCGCCGCCACGGCGACCATTGCCGGAAATGGCTCTACCCGTTGATTTGGTGGTAGGAGGGGTAGTTGTGAGGGAGGAAGAAGGATTGGGGAGGGATGTATCGTTCCCTACAGATTTTGTCGGACCTGCACTAATCTCATCTACAACGACCGGTGTGGCGATTTGCGGTATAATCTTCTAATCTCTTTCTCTAATCTTCAATCTGCTTCTTCCCGCCTGGAAACTTGGAGTACCTCCAATGGTCTCACCTTGAACCCCTCCAAGTGCCAGGCAATTATCTTCACTTTCGGCCGCCCTTCCAGCCAACCTTTCCAAAACCTGCCGTCGCTCAAGGTCAAGGACACCACTGTGAACTGGTCCACAAGTGTCAAGTACCTTGGGATCACGATGGACAAGAAACTTCACTGGCAAGCACATGCAAAATCTGTTTCTTCCAAAATGAACAGCGCGCTCACTCGTCTTTTCCCCATCATCAGAAATCTCAGGATCCGTCTCCTGGCGAAATTACGCATTTATAAAGCGTGTGTTCTCAGTCTTGCACTCTACGCCTGTGAAACCATCATCGTCTTCATGTCATCGAGAACCGGTTCCTGCGGATGGCTCTGTACGACCGCCGTTGGGCACTCGCAACTCGCATCTGCGAGATATTTCAAAACTTGAACCAATCACAAAAATTATCTTCCTTCAAGCACAGAAAAACCTCCGTAAGGCATTCCACGACCCCTCCCCTGACAACTATTTTAAAATATTCTCCCTCCATCTCAATCGCAGGGTCAATCCAGCGGCAATACGTAGATACCTTTCAGACATTCTTCAACTCTCCTATCACACTTTTTACCCCTAACAAACTTTTTTTCCCTCTCTCAATACTTCACCATCATCTATAAACTATACCAAAACTCCCTTCCATTTTCTCTCTTCTTCCTATCCCATCTTAAACCAAATGAGTACCCAAGTCGCCGGTTTCCGGCGGACATGGCACTCTAAAATTGTTGCAGGGAGCATTGTGAACCAATCACCCGTGAGACCATCCAGGATGAGCGCCAGAATGGCGCAGGCGTGGATCGATGCTTCTCCAATCAAGAACTCAGTAACAATATCATTTACTCAGCTCCACTACGTAGCGCTAACCCTTATGTGACGTTCCCCTTCCATTTAGAAACTTTTTTGCTATTCAGAAAATGCGGGGTCAAATTTTGTTGCCCTAACTTAATTGTTTGTTCCTCATTACTCTTTGCTCTCACTGAGCAGTTGTGTACAAAATGTACAGTATCAAATTTTAAGGTCAAAACGCGTCCAATTGATCATTCCCACTTAAACTAATACATCCTAAATATACTAAATCTAATACTCCGTTGCACCCATTTGCACCCAGGCACAGTTTAATTTACGCACATTTTAACTTACCAACTTCCGTGGCATGGAGGGTCATGCTATGGTGATGTAGGTTGTAGTCCACAAGGTTGGACAAGGAATACGGGTACGATTTTAGATCGTCGCCTGCGTCAACATCTGGCCCTCCTACACTTAATATTTTTAAATATACGCCTCTTTTTCTCTAGACTTGCAACCTCATATTTATATTTTCTTAACCTTAGTAAAACTTAACCTATTAACATTAAGTATACATAAAAAATATAAACGGCGTGCTTATTACACGATAATAATATATTTTAAAATATTTTGATTTTTTTATAGTTAGACTCCTCCATTATTCCTTGATTCAAAAAAATTGCCAACATGACAATAATTGTTCTAATTTTTAAATTAACGCGGACGACGCGACGGTTTGTAACCATTCCCGTATTCCTTGTCCAACCCTGCGGACTACCACCTACATCACAACAGCATGACCCTCTGCCACGCAGGTAGATTAGTTAAAATGTGCATAAGTTAAACTGTGCCTGGGTGCAAATTCGATGACCCCATCTAACCCACAGTGGGGAAGTTCAACGATATCACAAACCCCCTTCCCCAGCAGGATATGTTACCTAATTTATGGACGACCCCAATTCTCAGGGTTATTCCCCTACAGATCAGCACCTATCTCTTACATGGTTGAATTGGTTTAGGAAACTGCGGATAACGCAGTATTACGCTATTGTTCACGATTCTCTCGCAATCCAGTGGGTATCGACTCATCAGTAGAAATGTCTGTCCTACGGTAGATTTTTTTTTTTTTATAAATAAATTCATAACCTTCTAACGGGAGGCTAACACCATTGTGTATGTTCATAAACTACTTTAATTACAAACCTTAAAATAATTCACATTATTGCAATTCAGATAATCAAAACTGTTAAAATAAGACTTCTGTTGCCTGCTGAATCCCTTAGGTCAGCTCTGAATACCTTTTATGACGATTTTGCCGTTATTGTTAGTTAAATTGTATCTACTTCACTTTCTCCCTCGAGAATGGACGTAAAAGAAATTTGATCCTGGGCGTGACACTTCAGGTTAATTTTTCGGCTAGGATTCTTACTCCCTCTTACCACGAGGTCATGTGGAAGAGCACACTTGTTGGAAGCTGAGTTTCATCAATTTAAGAATAAGGTAGAAAGAAGAAATTCAGAGTGGTAAATCGGCATGTGTTTCAGAATTGGAAGAAACTGGTAAAAAGTTCGGAGTGGATAAAGAGGACCCCGGTTAAATAATGAATCGAGAATACTTATACATATTTTTATGCTCTGTAACAATTTTTTTCTCCCACAAAGGACGTCTTTTACAACATACTACTTTATGACTTTCCTCTGTTTGCTTTGATATAACGCGATCACTCTAATCTAATATGAGTTGTGATTGACATTGATGACGTAATGACTGGTTTCTTAACGTAATGGGAGGAGCATGATAAATTGAAAGGCGCTTCTATGTTGCTCATTGAATTAAGAACAATGAGCAACATAGAAACGCCTTTCAATTTATCATGCTTTGATAATGATGCTAATGCTCCACAATTACCAAGTAATGGGAGGAGCATTGGAAAAGGATGTATTTGGTTTTGTTAAAAATCATGGCTATATTTTGATCTAGACCGAACATGATATGTTTTGAAATAGATGGACAAATCTTTAAAATTTGTTATTATACCCTCGGATTACCAAAACGTGGAAAATAATTTTGAATAAACGCTAAATATTATAAATTTATGTCCAAAAGACGTTGTCAATCCAAACCACGGAAATTTTGTCTAACAGACCCTTTATGAATGAAAACGGGGACAATATGTCACTTTTGCTATGCAGATTTGTGCTTCCTTTATCTCCAACGCGAATCTGAAAATTTAAATTTTAAGTTTGTTATTCAAAATTCATAGAAACAGTTTAGCTTAATTTTGAAAATAACTGCAATTATTACATGACATTATCTCGAAAAATAGTAAATACAGTAATAGACAAATGATTTTCCCTTTCCTAATTCTTTTCTATAGATTTGTTTCAGTGATAGGTTCTTAATGTAATAAGCAGTGGGAAAATCTTTCTCCTCTCACCCTTCTTCATTCTAACGAACCTAATTCCATAGTAAAGAGGATACCATCCGAATTCCATACATAGAGAATTTTTTATAATTCGGAGTACACACGAATCAAAACCTTCATCCGTGTGAAAATAATATTCACTGGTTAATAAAGAAAACTGCAGACTCTGATTTGAGAATAGGTGACTAAAGGGAAAGATCCCAATAATAATAACAAATTTTATTAAAAGGGGACCTATACTTATTGAGAACACTCGGATTATCCTTTAAAATAAAATAAAAATTAATTTTATTGTCAAAACTTTCATCGTAAACATGATTTACGTCAACGTAATAGTGACGTCAACATAATAGTGACTATAAGAAAACTTGATAAGGGAACATGTTAGTGACGATTGTACTAATGTCATCACAAATCTATTACCGAACAACTTCTGTTTTGCTTGAACACTGAGATGGCCACTACTTGTGGTACTCTGGATTGATCATCCTGCAATGTACCGATTCCACACGGTGACGGCATTGTAAATAAGCGCCTTGCGTGCAGTTCATTCTTGAAAATAGTTCAGGATTAAAGTTTAGGGAGTACATATGTTCGACTCCTACCCAGTGAATACTTTGACATAAAAATTAATGATCAATAAGGCATACCAAATAAAGATACGTATTATTTGGGATCTTATTTTGATTTGTCGACCCTGCTCTTTCACCTAATCACTATTTTATAGAGAAGGTTGTTATGGAACAGAAGATGTTAACTTAGGTTGCAGTAAACTTAAGGTATCAAACTTACTTTCTTACGGAGGAAGAAATTTAAGGTAACTTTCGTATGGAGTAGGCCGGTTGAAAACTTCACCCAGTTTATTGAGTGGGGAAAGGTCTTACCATATCACAGGAGGATATTATGAAGAATTTATGGGCATGTGAAAAAACTTGGAATGATACGAGATATTTTAAAGAATGAAAATATGGAATGCCGCAATAATGGAATACGATACAATCAAATAAATTGGAACGTGGATTAAGGTAAATGACTGGGCAGTGACAAGAAGACAAGGATAGAATATGGTAGATACAAGTGAACCTCATCGGGATGGGGACGGTAACGTCTAATACTTCCATTAGAAAGCGAAATAACGCAGCCCAAAGGGGTTAATTTTGGAGAGGTACGAAAAATACGAGACATTTACAATGACATTGTGGAAGGTATGTGACAAAAGGAAAAGGAAAGTAGGTTATTAATGTTCAGGGACATTTTGTTAGTAATATAATACAGATGTTGTCCGTTTTAGCTGACTTTTCATGTAACTATTGAAACTATTGAAATTAGAATGAAAACTCAACTTTGATTTTTTTTTAATTTCACGTACTTTAACTTGCAAATTCTAAATAACACTATTTCTTTTATTAGTGACGTAAATATCGTGAATTGTAAAACTAACATGTAATGTGGCCTTATGGATTTCAGATCAATTGTAAAATCGCTATCAATCGTTCCTAGTATTGCTATTTCTTTCTTTCTTTTCTTTCTTTTCTTTCTTTTCTTTCTTTTCTTTCTTTTCTTTCTTTTCTTTCTTTTCTTTCTTTTCTTTTCTTTCTTTCTTTCTTTCTTTCTTTTCTCTTTTTCCTTCTCTCTCAATTTCTTTCTCTCTCTTTCTTTTAATTTTTTTATTAACTAATCGCTTTCTTTCTTTACTTAATCCTTTAGAAGTTTTAATAATGTACATAAATTAAAAGTATCCAAAAATCTTAAACTCTGAGCACAAAAGAATTATTCATTTAACGGTTTATCTTCTGTGAAGAAATTGCATTGTAACAGAAAAAACAAAAAAAAACATATTTCATGGTTAAAGAATTAACAACCCCGAAACGCTTTGAATAATATCTTAAAATTAATAAACAACGATAAAAGAGAGAAAAGATGAGCCATAAAATCTCCACGTCTCAATGGCCAATGAAACAGAAACAAGCGAAGAGCGGAAGGAGCATTGAAGATGCTTAGAAATTCCAATAAGATCCTGTCTCTCTGTAGCTGCAGTCAATTGTCTCGTAAGTGAGCTGGCGGTGGGCATAAAACGGGAATGGCCTGTCCTCTATCTCTGACAGGAGTGGGTGGTAAGAGCGACGAAAGTAGTCCATATGATATAGGACTCCATCGCCTACGTGCCTCAGTTTCGAGAGTTGTCTCGCGCATACTGGATGCTCTCCGCCTTGCGATGTTCCAAGGCTTTCCGCGCAGTGTTCTCTTCTCCCGCAGTGTAAACGCTATTCTTAATCGTCCATAGAAACACGAACAACTATTGGAGTGGATCGTGAGGCGACGTCTTTTCGGTGGCGAAAAGTGGCGTTCCGCGGCGATTGGCTGGCGAGTCGTTGCACTGGAAATCGCTTGTTTCCTTACCTGTCAAGTGGAAAGATACGACAGAGTGGAGACGGGCAGTCGCTGTCGTTGTCCTCGGTGGAGAGCGCTGGGCAGAGAGATTAAGGAGGACTGCGAAGAGGTTGGGGGATAGGGGTCCGAAACGCTCCTTTGGCACGCGGAAAGAGGGGAATAAAGGAGTGAAGATGAAACTGAGATAGAAGGACGGACAAGGAAGTGGCGCGTGGGAAACGGAAGACATGATAGCCACTATTTGTTCACGTTCCATTTTTTCTCTTCATGAATGGATAAGTTTTCTTTGACACACTTCTTAAAGCTAGTTGAGGAGAATTCTCATCGAATGTGGATTTCCTCGAAAATTATTGTCTTGATATCTACAGCAAATATATTCTTATGCTACAAAATAGGATAGACTTCGTATTTTTGTACTTCGATTAATATGTATTCAACGAGGACACACAAATAAACATTTTATTATGCCTTAGTATTACTTATTTTTCTTAAGGTAACAATTTCAATTTTCGTAATATCGAATGAAACCTTTCGGAAATACGGTTTAGGCCCTCATCCTGATGTAAAAATGAATCATTAAAAGCTGTCACCAAACATTAAGGAACCTTGAAATTTTATTTTGTAACAAGTGTCCCAGGAACTAGTAGTTAAACAAAAAAATTAATATTCAAAATGTTGAAAATAGTTCTTATCAGTTTATAATCATTGAAAAATGTTATTTTCTAGCATTTTAGTTTTATAAAAATCTATTATTTTTCTACTTTTTAGTCTCCTGCCTACCTCATTTTCTTCAAGACATTCACATCATTTGATCTGGTTTTTTAATTTATAATTCTTCCTAACTCAGCTAACACTTTTTTGTGGTTCTGGTATTGCCAGTAAGCTTGGTGTTTTCCGGTTCTTCAATTCTCAAACCATCAGCCAGTGAACACAACTTGTTGAAAACGTATTCTTGTCCTACATAGAAGAGCTTTGATCCCAAGTACACAAGTTCATAATCCACCGTATATCCTTGCATATTGTGTACTGCTGATGCTTATGATATAATAATTGTCAGCGTTTATCGTTCTGCTGTCCCATATTCTCGATTGGCAGGAAATTGTGTGGACATTGACGCTATCTTTATCTCGATCGATGGAATGTGTATCTCACACGATTGACCAAGACGGGAATTTGGTCAAATAAGATGTATCGGAGATGATTTCGGAGATGTATCTGATTGCACCATTGGAGAGATCTTTAGTGACATCAGACAGTTCGCTCTCCCTCCCCTCCCCACCCGCAGAGATACTACAGAGAGTACTTCTACAACAAAGAGTACCCTGTATCCCGAGATGGCTACAAAAGCGGCATGATATTTTTTACTACCCTCGTATCTACTCAGTTGTCTGCTTGTGCTCAACTTGATTAGGGGAGTTCGTAAATTATATGTGGCATGGCATTTTAGCCAACCCCATATTATTCATTTCTCGGCGCACCCAAGCATCGCACCTTAGGCACAAAAATAGTTCATCAGGTAATCCGCCATCGAAAGGTGTCCGCCACGTTGATAATAAAATGATGTGACATACCTTATCCTACTGAATCCATCAAACCCTTTCATTTGATACCCATGCCAAGGATGTTGTGGAAAAAAGTGTAATCCTCTATCGCAGGGCATCCATTATTATGGATTTAGAAAAATATTATAAATACTATTTTGTATTGTCATCAGAACCAAAGCTCTGTGTACAATTTCAGCTCGATTCAATAACAGTGATATGGACTTGGCGGATATAGGATTTCGAACATTGAAGAAGGCTCTGTATCACTGGTCAAAATGTATTGCTCTCTCATTAAATAAAATTTTCTTTATAAGACATGTTGAGCAAGCGATTTATCGCAACAAGGTAGTAGAAGTAGTTCTAGTATGTAAAAGTAATGATAACTGAAGTTTATGAATTAATGACTGCAACTTTTCAAGGGACCTAATGATTTCTCTCACGTTTAATAATAGAGTCTAGAGCATTCAATAGGAGACCTATTGTTGGTTGTTTCATCGCGAACAATGAATTATTTCTGATTACTTGATACTAGGTGAATATTGCTGAAATTGCTTCCCTGTATGCCACTCAGATTTATGTAGGAAAATTGGTAGTGTATAAGGTGAAAAATTCACAATCCCAGGTATGTTCAATTCACAGTGTAATCAATACATTTCTTTCTTCAGTATTTGTGCAGATAATTTGCTGAATGTACCTGCACATGGATGAATAAGTTCGAAGGACCAAATGTTTGTGAGTTAGAAAATGAGGAATGTGGATGAGGTGTAGATTAGTACTGATTGCCAACAAAAACAGTTTAATATGACATGCAATATGAAGGAAATGGAGAAGAATAATGAAATACAAAACTGCTTGATACTGATGAGATGAAATGAGCTGACCTGTTCCGTGAAATTCCGCTGAGATGGCGTGAAGTTGACGTCGAGTTGTGTGTTGATGATCAGTGGAGTTGAGTTGAAGACCAATAAATTGGAGAAAAGATCTTTAAGTAGACGAAAATATCTTCAGCCGCGTTCTGGTGCAGGGTTGAAACAGAAAAATGTCGGCTAGCATGCCGACTAACGAGAGTAGTAGAACGAAGTGGAGGACGAATGAAAGAAATCCCTTGTTTTTAAGCTGTCTCCTTTGTGCGCGCGGCTGCATGTTCGATCGGTGCAATCGATTGTATGACGTCACGACTTGACCATTTATCGATTGTTTATCGATGTCGTGAATATTACGTAATATTACTGGGATTCTTGGACTCGTTCAGACGAGGGAGTGCAGCATCGTGGTTTACAAAAATAATTATTAAAGGAGCTTGTAACTAATAAAGTCAATTATGTTATGTCCAATGATTTCATCGATATTTTTTAACTCCAAGGTATAGAATTTGAATAGACGAATAAGGGCGGGAAAAAATTTTCAACAGAGGTCCATCTATTTAGATCACTCATTATGCACAAAGAGTGTAGGTTTCAGAGATAATTCACTTGTCTTAATAACAACACAAAAAATGTCTGCACACTATTTAAGAAATGGAAAGTGGTGGTGTATCAGACAGTTGGCGGTATCAGACTTATGCAGCGTTGGTTTCCCGCCTGAGGTAGTACATGTTAAGCAGTCAGTACATTGGCAGAAATGAAGCATTCGACCATATGCAATCTTGAATATGTGCTAAAATAGTTTAATCTGAGTAGTGAGTTCATTTGTATTTTAGTCACAATATGCATGAAGTAGTGAGTGGTTGCAACTTACTATATATTATATTTAAGAGTAATTGCTATGTTACACTTGCGGCCCACTTGTTACACTTGATGTGTTGTAATTTAGGCTATTAGGTTTACTAGGTTGTTAGTGGCTGTTAGATAGCCAACCAAACGTTACATCCCGTTGGCAGCGGACAAAATGCAGTCAGGTAGTGTCTGGCATTATTCTGGTTAGTAAATCCCAAGTAATATAACTTTTTCTGCTTTTTGTGCGCCGATCTGAAGATAGTTGCATTTTTATCACCCATTATGAAAGGCTTAACACTGAGAAAAAAATTCAAAATCCAAGAATTAACTGTAATTTTAAAAAAAAATGATGTACTGAAACAATTCTTTGTAACGGAAAAGGTACTCAGTTCATGATCCATGTTTTTATGAAATACAAGCAAAATATAGTTTTCCCATTGATTTGGTGGATGTCCCTATTTGTTGGACACTACCCTTCACTTTTTGTGAATGCCGATTTGCAATAATTTGATTATTTAAAAAGAAACTATTAAGTTTTGTTTTCAAACCACTCTTCGGCCATTCGTGTGGAAGTTGTGGAAGTTTTATTTTATGCAATATGTAATTAGATAGTGCTATCCTTAAGTTAGACAAATTAAACAAAGCAAAGTTGTCACATACAGCATGAAGAAATCGAAAGTAAATGAAAAACTCAAAGGATGATTTGTAATGTACCATTTCCGGTGAGCTATATTATTTTACAATAAATGCTTTGTAAATGGCCGTAAATAGTGAATAAAAAACGCAAATCAATAACATTTAAATGAATGGAAATAAAGTTTTCTTCTCAAAATACATTTTCTAAGATATCATTAACAGAAAACTTGTTTCTTACGTTTCTTAAGTCAAGCACATGCATCTATATGGTACCTGATACAGTAAAACTTGTGAGACAAGCTCTCTTACATTAAAGACTTAATAGAGTTGGGGAGAAAGGAATATTTTACGCCAATCCGATACTTCGTTAAACTGACAAGTAAAAGCAGGAATCGGTATATCGAATAGTGGGGAGTGTTAAGTAGATTTTTAAGGAAGAGTGACATTCTTACACAAAGCCATTTTCGCTCCGATTTCTGAAATTGCGTGAAAATAGTAAATATACGATAATGATTGATTCATGCAAATATTTAATCTTCTACTTTCCATCATCAAACTTGTTTATGCGAAACCAAAATAATTTAAAATACAGGTGTATTTTATATATTATAATAATACTATATTCCAAATTGTTTATAAATACATTTACCGTTAATTATATTATATTAGTCGAATAGTCATATATCAAACTTTTAAATTTCATTTTTTAAATCTTAATAAAGTTATTGTACACGGTGTAGAGGTCTATTAGCCAATGTTCAGTTTTTGAAGATGGTTGTTCAAAACTTGGCTCACCTGCGGCAGGTATTAGCGAAGTCTTCCCTACCTCTTCAATTCATTCCACCTAATAATCCCTTCCTAATGATATAATGCGACATAATACACGGGATTCATGTGATATCCCACTCGCGGAGTAGCACCATGAGGGGCACACAGTCCCCAAGCCAATGACTCTGTCATTTCATCCCTATTACCCGTCGTTGGCTCTTAAGTAACGAGGAATAAAATATGTAGAGAATTTGGGATGTCCCGAGATTTAAAATAATGTCAGGATAAATCTCTCCTCTCTTTCCTTATTTTTAGCATCGTATGCATGAATCGTGTGTCATGGTTTCCATGACCCTCCCCTTTATTTGTCTTTGTCAAGAAGCCAATAGGTGACTCATGTCATGAATAGTCACGCAAGGGAAGCGCCTGCTGGGATACGGGTGAGGCACAAGATTAAAAAAAGAATAGGGTTCATTGACTCGCCAAAGTACACGATTGTTTGAATTTTCTATCTATCATCCGTGATAGAAACTAACGGACTTCGAACATTGGCAAACTGTAACCACTTGGGACCAACGGTTATTGACCAATCCTGCCATTATGGAGAAGTCCGTCAGAGATAACCATCCACAAATGTGTACAAAATTTTGTGAGCTGAAGTGTTGGTACACAGTAATTCAAAAATCAAAACTCACATACCTTTAGAAGAAGGTTGTGCGAAGAACCTTACGCAGTTGAAGGTTTGTGCGATGTACCCCACGCGAATGGAAAGCCCTATGGACGAAATACAAAACATAAATTAGGTAGGCATTAATTATTCTAATACTATAATGTTGTTAACGCTCCACAATTACAAAGTATTCTAATACTTTCTTCAAATTCGTTAAGTCTTATCCACTAGCGGACATTAAAAATAATCCAAACGCATTCGTATTTTTTGTTTTTCTTTGTTTAAACAATACGTAAAACCTTCTTAAAACAATCTTTTATTTAATCCAAGTAATAAAACGAATAAAATAATTTAAGGTTTGTATGCATTGCCAAATGCTAATACCCATACATTTTTAAAATTAGTAGATCCTAATAAAAATAAACATACTTTATATCTTTATCGCTGAAAATGATTTGATATTTTATGTCAAAACTTTTCAAACACAAACTTTTATGTAAGATAAATAAGTAACAAATAAGCTTCCGAGTGATACCACTTCCGATAGCGTTAACCTCCTTCTGAGAAGCGATCATTATGATATGATTAGAAGTTCCTTCGCTGCTCGTAATGATGAGATGCGAGTTTATAACGAAAAGACTCTGGTTCTGCAATTCGTTATATTTGTTTGTATGAGGAGACGGATTGCATTTCACAGGTCGCTTCCCGGAAATTTGCAGCGAGTTATCTCGGAATAAAATCGTAATTAAAAAACTTTTAAATGAATTTTCAGATGAGTTAGACATCACAATATTGCATTGTCATCGGATTTATATATGTGTGCTAAATTTCAGATCAACCGGTTGTTGGGAACTTCAGAAATTCAGAACAACCGGTTGGTTTCAAATTCAGTTGCAAAATTAAACCCTAACATATTTACAGGTGAAATTGAATAAAAGCTTGTAAAAAGTAACACTCTATGGATACGTGAAATAAATGAGTATATGAAACGAAAACAACTGCAACTGCCTGTGTATTATTTGATGTTTTTTGTGAATGAAATATATTAAATTGACAAAGATAACGTTTGAGTAAGGCGGAATCTGATACTTTATAAAAAGTTTTCAATGTTTGAGCAAAACGAATTTGGACTTCCACTTGAGTTTGGAAATAAAAGAAGGAAATGAAATATTTTGTTCCAATCCAGTGACAGTCAATTGCCAAATAGGATCCACAAGTATTTTTACTTTTCAATTGTGTTTCAGACTTTTCAAACAGTTACAATGTTTTTATATAAAATGTCGGGGTTATTATGGCCCATCTCAACCTTTAGTGATTAATATACCCGGAAACCGGCCGAAGTCACTCACAATCATTTCAGCAGGAACATGAGTGATAATTTGTGGGATAAAAAACAGTTAAACTGCTCCCTTTGACGTGGTCACCCATAATACAGTAGGTTGATTGTTGCTGTAGTCACCTTGTTAACATAGCTCGGTAAGTCAGAATACCTCTTAAGTAAATTAAAATAATTTTACATTAACTATGGAATTACTTAGTATTTATTGTGGAATCTATTGGTAAAATTGGTTGTTGCGTAGAGTTGACCAAAAACGTGTAAAAATAAGTCTTCTTTCAGATTGTTGGCACGTGACAATGTTTAATGTTGATAAGCCTTCATGATAGCTATAGATGATCAAATATTGCTGGCATTAAATTGTGGATAATTCATTATAAAGGACGACTCAATTCATACAGGCAAATGCAAAAGGTGTGGTATTGCTGGTGACACATTACAACACGTGACTAGTGACTGCAGTTGTCTTGCTCTGGAAAATATATTTCAATGTAGCCAAGTAAATTGATCAGCTACAGGCGACGAAAGCTGGTCTGCTAGCAATTGCTGACCCATATTACAAGTAGTGTCCACAGCAGTTGCTTGATAATGCAGACTCTCTTTTGCGTTGGGATCGTTCCAATATCACTTACATACAAGTCGAGGGAAGTTACCTAGATATAACTTATATCGATCGGAGTCATAAGAAAGCCTTCCTCATTGACATTACCAAACCAAACACTGACCATATAGGAGAAAAATACAGTAAGAATATATGTAAATATTTGGATCTATCTCAAGAAATTGTGTCTCAGTGTAGTTTAGCGAATGCGAAGATAGTACTATTACAATCTCGCCAACCGGTGTGGTACACTACTGATAAAAAAGGGCCCTTTTTTTAAGTCCCACGCTCTGACCAGTTTTGGATCTGTTAAGTTTGCAACGCATCTCTCCTCCTGCTTCCCCTTCGACAGGGGAAGTTTCGTTCGACCAATCGTAGGTCTATTTGAAACGGCGCCCATATTTGGAAGACTAATAGTACCGCTGGTAAATCGTAACGAGATAAAATGATTCATTACACCGCTATTAAAGAAATATTTTGTATTTTTTATTACACACATTTTGGACTTCTATAACAAAAATATTCTGTATATTCTTGACTACAATAAACTTTACCATTCTCTATATTTAAACGACATCTCGAGATTCGTTGTCTCGCAAGGTCTTCATAGGCAATGTAAAAGATATTAGAGTTTCTGTAAAAAACGTTTGCGTAATACTGTGATAAAATATAGTTTTTAACAGAATTTGAATATAATTGCAAGATATCGTATGGAATTGGTATAATTCGAATCACAAATTACTTATAAATATTTCCATAATTTCTTATATTTATACAGTGAAGTAAAGAAATCAAATCTCATTGCCTACAAGTGATGTGTATTGTCGAAAGTAATTTCACATAAATGGCGATTCTCTTAAGTTTTTCATATATGTGAAAAGGAATTAAATAAATATAGAAAACGTTTGTCTAAAATATGAACTAATAACACAAAAGTTTTATTCTCGGTTTGTAAATAATATAAAACTACTTAAGGAACAAATAAATTACATGTTCTAATAATATAATGATCTACAACTGGTTGTAATCGTGCAGCATATAAAATCGTGATCCGAGATTAATATTACAAAAAACGTGTTTTAGATTACAACAAATATTACTAAAACTGAAATCTCTTTCATTAATTTATTGAAATGAAATTGTGAAATTCAGCCACAGATTCTTGTTTTCTTTCTTTGTTCCTACTTCTCTCTTTCTCTTCCCTTAAATTTCATAGTTCAATTGAAGAACGTTAATTGCATCTATTAATAATTTTGTTTAAATATGTGATACTCTTTTAAAGATAATACTTCTTCAATATCCTTGCGTCTGAGTGTTTTGTATTTTTCATGCTATTTCGTTACTCTACTTATCTTTCGAGACAAAGACTTCTGAAAGTGTAAAATGTAATATTTACAATAATATTTCTACATTTCCAACTGATATAGCACTGAACTCAAAACAATAATTAAAAATAAACAAAATGGTATCACTCATTACCATCAAAATAATGGAAAAATAAAGAACGGAGCTAAGCAAAATGTAACAAGAAAGTACAGCAAATGAAGTAGTGCACACCTACAAGCACTGCGAAATGATACATCGTCAATGGTTTCGTAGTGTGTCTTCACATGTAAATGAAGGTATTATGAACTGAATGGGAAATTTTGTTAGTATGAGTGAATGAGAAGAAGAATTTATTTGTGTGTCGAATTTTTGTAGATTTGCATTAATGTATTTCCTTTGCCGGTTATTACGAATAACTTGAACAGTCTAGTAAATGCAATAAACATCTAATTTCTAAAGATATTTATTATGTTTTAACGAAACATTTTTATCTATAACTAGCAACTCGCTCATGGGTTTTCGTTATGCTACACTATAACCTTTATTATTAAGAATATGTTAAAATAAAAAAAATCCATGATATTTTGATAATATCCTTTCTTTATTCACCACATCGAAGTAGTGGTCCCACGAATTCAAGTGCAGTACTTGTTGTTTCTCAATGTATATACTTATAATTTGACATTTTACGAGAAATTCGTAAGAAATTTGTCAACAATGCAAAAGTATGTGTCTTCGTCTGCGCGGCCATTAGTTATTGACGGTAGTGACGACAATAATCATCTCGTGGTTAACGTAGCTAAGTTAACAATCATCTTAAAGGACCACCCCGATGGGAAGAGACGAGAGAATTCACCGTAAAGCAACACCCCTGAGGGAGCGAAATACTGTTACGTCTACGACTTTGTCCCTGGATTACTGAGAATTCAATTTCTTGAAAACATATAACACGCCTGATTTCATTGATCGATTGCAAGTGCATGTCGTGCAATATCAAAAAAAATCGCTAAATGCAGAGTGATCCACAAATATTCTAAAAATACTTCGATTGAGACCTTCATAGTTTTTGTCGTAAGGTGAATTTTGGTCATTAAGTTCTCCAAACTCTCAAATCTTTCATATTCGTCAATAGATTTCTGAGGGTTGAAAGTCACAGCATTCTATTTCTATCTAATTCTATTAGTGTCATGTTTTCATCATATATGTCGTATGTAGAACGCACTTAACGGGAAAATATATCCTTCAGAATCATTGAAATAATTGTTTGGAAGCTAATACGTTTTTTGTTTCAAGGTGTAATACTGTCGCGTTAGCCCTCCTTAAGCCCGGGATCTTGTTCTTTGCTACTGACGGGGAAGGATATCTGGGGCAACCTCCATACTCAAAGACCCCTGTCATTAATGTTATAGTCAAAGTAACACAAGTATTTCTATGACTAGTTATTGGACGAACAAAATATACTTCAGTATTTACAAGAAAACTATATACAAATAAGCGAAATAAAAATGTTTGTTCCTCTTCTTGGTCGTGGACCAATACTAGCATAGAAGTCCCTCTTCTCAGGTTACAAATCGAGAACTTCTAACCAGTTCGCCGGAGATGGTCTGCTCTCGCCGTGCGACGTCTAGCCTCGAGCGTCGGTGTGATCGTCAACAGACCCAGGGGTCGGGGGGATCTGCGTTGCGGTCTTCCACGGTGCGACCGGCACGCTCCGTTGCCGGTCGATGTTTTGCTGCTGTGAGGCGCTCTTAAATACTGTCGCGGTGCTGGGCTCGCAGGTAGCGTGAAGACTCGCCTCTCAGCGACTGCTTCCCGGTGCCTCGGCACGCGCTCTGTCGCTGAGTTGCCTTGACGCATTCTGCGGCGCGCTATTAGTATGCGCGCACGTCCAAACAATAAAAAATAATATTTTATTGCTCCAAAATCATATACCCTTGCATTCCTACCCCTACTAATAACCCTTAAGCACTAAGTCCACCATTGCCTCTATTCCACTATAGAACCCCCAGCTTAGTGCACTTCTACCATGAATAACTGTCCCACTTTCCTTCTATTGAAAGTCTATGTGACCATCAACCTCTGACATATGCAATGTTTACTCACCTAATAGATAATCTTCATCATTAGGTCGCTTTCTGAGCTGCAGACCGCTTCTAACACTCAGTAGTCAGTTTCTTCTTCCACGTCTGCTTCCACACGCATCCAATCGCCAAGTCTCTCGTTCACGTCCGTTCACACCCGCTTCAGATGATGAAGTCCCTTATTCCTTCGCCACTCACCTTTCGTTCGTCCCCCTCTCCGGGCTACTACACCCCTTCTCACCTCAGATTATGCTAGCCCGATTGTCTCCAAGCTCCACGTAGCAACAACAAATCTGCTATTTTCGAATCATTGCTTTGATGGAAAGTTCCTACCGCTGACTGGTGCGTCTCAGACCTTTCAATCTTTGGCCGGATGCTAGCTAGTGTCGTCAGAATTGCTACTCGCACGATATTTCCATATCCGCTTAGAACGTTTCTCATGAATTCTCTTTTACAGAATTCCATTTTTTTTAACTTTTGACATGAACCTTTTACTCCGAAATCATCCCTTCGCGTCAATACTGTTAGCAAGTCTTTCAACATTGAGGTGTTTGGTTGTAATACTTTTTTGAAAAAATTAGATGTATGTTTCACCACCACTTGCCGGGCGCCACACCTGTCGAGTACTCCTTGTCAGGTCGCTCCCGAGGCAAGGCACAGCAGCGACTGCGAAGTAATTTCACTTACTCGATTGGATAATCTAAACAATTCGAGCAAATGTTACTATTTAAAGATAGTTTTTATCTTTGTTAAATACATAGAACAAAGTTCTCATTGTGTGATGACTCATTTTTGCCTACTTAAATTACTCTCTTAAGTTTAAGTATTTTGACTCTTCTATTAAGTATCATTCTTTCGATACTTAAAGTTAACCTTTGTAGATAGGTATATGCTGTCGCTGTATATGTGTAGAACTTTTTGAGGCAATTACCGTTGGGCAGCGTAAGGGATTTCATCACAGCGACACCGAAAACTCTGAACTCGTCAGTTACCATTTTCGATAATTTTTATAAGTCATTCCCTTCCCTAACTTGCTGGGGGTTTATAGGGATGATCGTGGATTTAAGCAGTATCGTAAATGTCTTTAATAATCTCAAGGACCCCTAAAACATTGATCTAAAAAATTATCTTGGTAAATTTCGATCATATTTGCACGTTAACCCATTCCCATCCCTTACCCAGGGTGCGCTAGGAGTGTCTTATTGGGGCTGAATATAGCCTTAAACGATTATAGGATATTACAATCAACTCAGCAATGCTAAAAACTGTAAACTCGTCAATGATATCAATCATTTTCGAAAATTTGTACATTGCAGCCCCTATCCTTGGGGCACAACGGGGAGATACGGGCTGATTTGAGACTTTGAGGATTTCGAAAATGTCACTACTAATTTCAGCGACCCCGACAACTATGATTTCAACACTAATATAAGAAATTTCGATTATTTTTACATTTCATCCCTTAACCAAACGGAGTATATTCTCTCTTATGGGGTGATCGTGGACTTAAGCTGCATTGAGAATGTGACTCTTCTCTTCTGCGACCGCAAAACGGAAGTATTCAACATAAATACAGGAAGTTTCTGACAATTTTAACCTGCCACCCGCTCTCACCCCTACCCCAAGGATGCTACAGGTTTACTATCTCCAAATTGGACTAATAATGAACTTACGAAGCATAGGGGGCGTCCTTATCCATCTCAACGGTACCGATAACTATGGTTTAAAATGTCACAACTTTTTTAAATTTTTTATAGTATTAATTTATGTATGTATAGAATAGAAGAATTGTTTAAAACAACGTATAACTTGAATGCATTGAATGCAATTCAGGAACATTTATATTAAATGAACAGTTCAATTTAAGAACTTAAGTGATCATAGCAATTCTTTAGTGATATTTTTGAAAACTCACAAATGTACGTACATCTACACTCAAGAGATATGAATTGAATGTATTTTGTATTAACAATGGAGTTATGAATTCAATAATTCTATTGACAGATTTCATAAATTATTTCGATAAAATGATAGTCGTTGTAATCGGCAAAAATATACGTACATTCGTAGTATAAAAAATGATTACAAAAACATTAAAAAATAATTCACCTAAAACTATGATTTGGTCATGACAATGCCATTAAAAGAATGACATTGACAGCAAAACATGGATTTTCACTGTAAACGAAGAGTAAAAGACAACTCTAGCACTTAAGTGACTATCAAAATGATGTTATCTCGGAAAGCAAAGCTAGAAATAAAAGAAGACCTCCATTTTGCGTGAAGAAATTCCAGTTGTTTTTTCTTATCTTTAATAAGTGTACCTGTGTACTATCCATAGGCAATTTCAGGGGAAACTGTGATTTAAAATATGTGGGCGTAAACGAATTTCTTAAACAATGCAATTCTATTTCATGGAAGTTGTCCATGTTTTATTTAGTAGCTTTTCCCAATAAAATGAAGAAATGTGACAATTAACTAAAAACCAATTTAATACACTATTTTACATTTCCTCGTCAAAACTACTCTTTTGTGTACCTATTTTCCATGTTTATCGTCAAGATTTTGATGTTACGTAAAATAAACTTTAAAGTAATCAATTGAAGCTTTTTATCGCATTAACAAAGATTATTGGTTATTTTAATAATTAAAAAGATTTATCAGATTAACTGCTTAATTTCATGTGTTGTCAACACAAAAAGAATACTTAGTGTATTTTGTTGGAACTATGTATGTACTGTACATTATTGAACGTGTGTTCCTTTAAAAACCTCCGAGAAGGCGTTTGACGTATCTCCTGGCACATCAGTCACGTAAGAGGTGTAACATAAATAGAAACTTTATTCCAGAAGCTGAAGAATTATTTCAAAGAATATCCGAATGAAAAGAGCACTGTGTTAATGCGATAGATGGAGAATCCGCTTTTTATCCCCATGCATCGGTGGATACTCGAACGTGCGATGTTTGGTGCAAAAACTTTTTCGAACACTCAATTTATTTCATGAATGATTTATATAGATTTACAGATTTTTATTGGTTGAACATATCATACCAATTTCCATTTGCTAATATTGGTTTTACACTGAATAAATTGCATTTGTATTTTTTTCACGTGGGAGTGAGGGAAAGAGGACCACTCAAAACAATCGGTTAACGAAGTATGACAAGTAATGGCCCTAAGTTAGCGTGATATGATATTTTATCTGAAACCGAGAATGGAATTGAACCATTTATCTTCTATATTTCAAATATGAATACGAAATCGTATAGAATAATATATATCGAAGTATGTAGTTGACAAAATTAACTGAGAAGAATGTTTTTATTATTCCTTTCTCATATTTTGCTATTGGACCATTTGAAATTTCTTATCCCCATAATCTTAGCACTTATTTGTATTTTTAAACTTTCAGATATTTTACAGATTAATTTACTTTTTGGAATAAATTATATTATGCCTAACATTATTTGTATATTCTAAAAAAAAAGTTATATCCTCGGTATTCTACTTGTTCCAAATATCAGCCGCACATAAATCGGGAAACCTGCTGTATTTCTAGGGAAGAAAAAATTCATCACTGAAACAATATGATTTTATCACTATTTTAATAGTAATGATCCCATTAGTTTCATTGGATTGCTATAAGTTGTATTTGTAGCAACAGTTAATTCTCAGCGTTGCTTATTGGCAATTCCTGCATTGGCACTTGAACTAAAATAAGGAAATATTGCTGTATTAAAAGCGTGTTCTGGGAATGCAAGTAATTACTTTTAGTCACTAGGTATGAGAGGTAAGAGTACGAGTTGTAATCAATTAAAATATTATTGTAGCAGTCTAAAAAATAGACCCCACCTGTACAGTATCATCTAGTTGGAGATTTTCCTAAGGAACATGGCACTTCGTGTGTAGTTGTTCAGAATATATGAGTAATGATATTTAACTACTACTCTATAGGAATAAATACAACAAATCGACAGAACGCGTCGTAAAAAATTCTCTAGGGACTGAAAGAAACATTCGTATTACGAGTGGAAACGAGTTATTTTATACAAAATATTTCAATACTTACGTGTAAAATTTTCTCAAAGACATTATTACAAAACTTGTAACACACCTTCAATAAACCAATCAGGAAATATGTTAAAATGAATCGACCCACTTTTAAGAAGTACTCCACGACATTTCCACATCAAGTGGGTCAAGGTTGTATTGGCAGGACCAAAAAACGTGTTCAAAATTACTTTATCGGATTCTACCTCTAAAAGTAAGAACTCACCCACACACTTAGACTTTAAAACGAAATCTGCAATTTTGCACAGCAAATTACCCTTTTTATCACTTTTAAAGTGAAAAAATCTCATTCATCGCCTCTCCAATGCGAATTTCTCTTTAAAACGTTTTCAAGATATATTCGCACCATTGAAAGTTTTGCGAAGAATCCAAAGATGTTTATAACTTTTTGACAAAATTCGTCTTTTGGAGGTAAATGTAAAAATTAAGTTCATGCTAAATTAAATCTAAATTACTGTTTTCCTATAACAATATGAAGTTTGAGCTACTGGTGTAGCCTGGTGTACTTTTTAAAAATACAGGTATTAAACAAATATTTGTTACCAATTTATTAATCCTAAAATATTATAATTTATCGTTAACCTTTAAAACATTCAAAATTCGAGATGATGATAATAATAATAATAACAAAAATAATACTAACAGTTTAACAAAACAATATTAAAAGGACGGTGGAATATAACAAACTTGATTTGGTGTTATAATACCAATTATTATCTCAGGAAGTGGCATTATCCCCACAGACCTGTTCAAAAGCATAGAAAAATTGAACCTCTCCCGACACCTTTTCTTTCCTATGAAAAAAGCTGTCACTCTGGAAACGTCGAACTCTCCGGAAGTTCTTGTAAATTTTCCAATCAAAGAAGGGAGTGCAACTAGCACTGTCTAGTCGGTCTACACACACTCACACACACCGAGAAGATAAAAACAATTATGAATACTAAGTAATAATTACAGCATGCATTGAAGTAAATTGTATTTTTATCAATTAGAATTAAACGTACTTTAATAATGACGTTTCAAATTATAAAAAGAATATATGTTACATAATATTAACTATAATTTTAAAAGAGTAATTTTTAATGAGAATATTGAAACTGTAATTAACTTCTTTTACTACAACAATAAATTCTTCAACGTTATGGAAGCAATGGTGCAGTAGGAAGTCTTAAACCGCAAATTCGACAAGATAAAGTTTCATGATATCTTTTATATATTTAAGAACTATAAAAAATAATTCTTGAATGATAAGGTTCTTTTTCGCAAAGAGTGGCTGAAACATTAGGATGGTAAATATTAACCTTATTACGAGTGTTGTATTCGTGAAGAAGACAGTTTCTCTTCAAGCAAGGGTGTCTCTTAAATAATAAAGTCTTAACAAAGCCGTTTCATAAATATAAATGCCCGAAAGAGTCCGAATGCTTTATTTTCTGAATAAAGGTTTTCATGAAGTTCGGATGTGAGATTTGCATTGTCCGAACTATTCTTTTTTGGTATTATGAAAGATTGGATGCTTTGAGTGAAGTGGCCTGAAAAAATAATGCCGAATCGTAAATGGAAATATACATTTACAAAATATTTGCTGCGGGAAGTATGTTGACTAACAACATCGATTAGAATTCGGAATGCATAAAACTATTAGCTTAGTTTCGAATTAAGATCATTAATTTATTACTTGATCACCTGACGACGAAATCCAAATCGAAACGAAGTGAGTTCTTCACAGAAAATATAAATATTTTCGTTCATAGAAGGTCGTAAGTTTGTAACTATTTATTTAACAAGATTATCAATGCATAAAACTATTAGCTCAGTTTCGAAGGAAGATTATCAATGTGACAATTCTACTTGAGCGTGTCTGGAGCGTGTACAATACTTCGTGAGCGTTAATTCGTAACATAGTAAAGTAGTTTCATCAGCAAAGAGTACCATTTTGATTGACGACGACCTATCGTTCACGTGCAGCAAACTGAGGATAAGGCTTAAAATTGAACCTTGATGAACTCCGTAAGTAAGTGACTTTCTATCTGAAAGGTAGTGCCTACATGATTTTTAGAATAGCAAAATTTCTACTTGTTAATACCTATCTTGTAAGTAGGAAGATAGCCATTGACGTGCTTATCCAGGAATTGCGTAAGAATGGTATATCGACAAGAGAATTTCATGATAGATGTTGTAGAATGCATTAGATAGGTCAAAAACATTCCTTGAAAATTTTTCTGCACGGTCAAGAGAAGTGGAAACATACTTAAATTTGACAATGAATTTTTTTAATGAATATTAGGATGGAATGGAGTTTGACCGATTATTGTTTTAAAAAAATGACAAATAATGTTTGTCATTGCTCAAATTAACAACTCGTGTTTTACTATGTACCGTATTTTTTGTCTTCTGTATCATGTTGTGAACTAGAACAAAGTTAATTTTTTATTAAGAAAGCTTTATGATGTTACTCAATTTCTTATTCAATTCTGTCATTTCTTTCGCCTTTTATTTTAATTGATAAATTATTCTCCATCGCGCAAATGTCATATCATTATCTTAAATCTCACGCAAACCTCTGCACACCCTTGCTTACCTTTGTACTCATGCCTTTTGTTTGATACCTCAGGCTCGCCGCACACGGGTCGACTGTTTTGCTTTGCAAGTTGCAAAGTCCTCTTGTAACAATTATGATACTCGAGTTTGTGCTTGAATAGAAAGAGACTCAGACTGATCTGATCAATACTGCAGACTACGAAGAGGAGTCCTTAGACAACATTCACGCCATCCATGTTGTCGTGAATGTGATTTGTGCCTTCATTTATTATAATGTTTAATACTGCGGCTATATCCATTGATTACGTATGTTTTGCAGGGATAAAAATACGCATAAAATCATGGTACGCTCATAAATGAATAACAATTAACAGTCTTGACTAATTCGACTCAGAGGTGTGAAACGAGTTTGGCGCATTAGATAGGTCAAAAGCTTCCATTTGTGTTCTCTGAGTTTCTCTCTCCTCAAGCGCAAATTCAGGTATCTCTAATATTTACGAGGATAGTATTATGCGACAGTCATACGTTGCAAAACAGTCAACCTGTATGTAGACCGCCTTAAGAAAATGTTTTGAAATATCTTAAAATGGTATTATTTTTTCTATCTCAGACGTACTTACCACATTATTCATCATGATAACGTCTGTATACACGGTGATAACCATAGTAAAGTACACGATCCCATTAAACAGACACATTATATATTTCACAAATTAATTATAACATTACAAAATTTCGATTCTGATATGAGTCATCATCAGGGTCGAAACGTTGTAATATATTTAATTGATGAAATATATTAATCATGTTACGTCGAATGAAAATGGGAGACGGGACCGGGGTTCGAACCCGGGAATATATGTGTCTGCTTAATAGGATCGTGTATTTTATTATTGTTACCACATTATTATCGGCATCCTTACTTTCCACAGGTACTGAAATAAAATTTCATTAAAAGTTGAGGGAAATAATATCTAATATTATAATTACCGAAAGTTATACAACGTCGAAGTATCATTTCTGCTTCACCGCTCTGTACTCTGTTCATAGTTTTCAGGTTTAATTATTCAGAAAAGAAGTAAATAGTAGTAAACGGGAAATAGTAACCTTTCCTTTGTATATCTGTATTGCAAATTTCTGATTTACTCTACACAATAACCAACATCATCAGTCGATTCCACGATAAACACTTATTCAGAAACGACATGGTTAATGAGAAATTATTTAAACTTACTTCAGGAAAAAACTCAGACTTTCAGAGCTATCTCAGTAATGTGACTATAACGCTCAACTAAAAAAATTATTGTAATAATTCCTCGGCTACACACTCCATTTACTTTTTTAAACACGGACTAGTTTTGGAAGCTGTTGCTTCCATCCTCAGCTACTACCCACTGCAGATCAAAAGGTCATATGATGGCGGGCGGGTGGATGAATTTTTATTCGTTCCTAAACAATCTGTTCAAAATACCCACCAACGTTCTTCATCGTTCTTCACCGATCTTACATCTTAATTAATTTCGTGTTTTTCATCTAAAAATTATGCCACTACTGCTAACTTTTCAATTTCAACTTATCAAGAAACTAGGAGATAAGGAACTTGATAAAGACTATGTTTTTTATGTGATATCTTTATTTACTAACACATCTAAAGATAAATTATTGGAAATTTTGAAAAAGTGGTTACTCTTCACGAACATGGAAATTGACAAAATTAAGGAATTTTTGGAGCTAAAAAATTTGTGTATCAACCAAAATTTCTTCAGATTTGATGGGAAATTTTATCTTTAAACATTTGGATTAGCAATGGGAAAACTATTCTACCCCTTTTTGAAAATTTATTTACGAGCAATTTTGAAACTCATATCAACAAGGCGTTTCCGTGGATGTTAAGAATTTGATACAGGTATTACTAAATATTCAAGACAGATCAATAAAATTTACTTTGGAAATTTAAACCAACAATTTTTTACCCTGTTTGGATTCAAAAAAATTTAATTATGGAAAAAAATTAAATTTGCGATATTTATAAAAGTGACCAACACTGATAATGACATAAAAGAATTTGATTTTAATCCGGCGCAGCACAAACATGCCATAATAAATAGCCTTTCCCGCAGACTGGTAAATACCTCATTGAAAGACGAAGTATTCAATTTGAATATGATTTAATTGTTCAAACTACCAAATCTAATGGATTTTCGAAAACTTTGGTACATAAAAAAAATAACTTTGAGAAAGAAAAAATGGTACAAAATGTATCCACTTTAAGAAAATCGAAAAAGGAAACAGTTAACTGAACATTTAGTTATCACCCTGGCTTGCATTAGAAGTTCCAAAAAAATTCCAAAGAAGTGAATATCACTTTAGCTCCCAAAATAAATTTAGCATTAAGTCTCTAATTAAAGGTAATTATACTAAATTAAAGGAATTTACTAAATTAATTCCTGTTTATATTGGACAAATAAAAATAAATTTAGAAATTACAAAAGAGGAACACTTTCAACAAAACTAATTTGGACAGACTGAAAAATCAGCAGAAGTGGCACATTTTTGGAATAAAAAGCACGAAAGTGATAAAAATGTAAGATTGATAAACGTTGGAGGCGATTTTGAACTGTTGGTTTGGGAACGATTGTTCATTCAACTATTCAAGAGAGACCGTTAAATTTCGAAGTTCCGTTTGAAACAAATTTGATTTAAAAATTCATCCACCTGCCCACCAGAGGATCGTTTAATCAGAAGTCGGCAGTAGCAATGTCACTCGGTATCTTCTATCACTAGTTCCCCAAAGATTTCTATCGTTCGTCTTAACTTTAAAATAACCACATGGCATGGAAGAGAGCTTTGAGAAGCCATTGGAACTTGTTTATCTTGTTATAGCTTCCATTAAAAGGTTAAAGTGTTGATGAGTTCGTTATCAACGTATTAATGCCCGGCAAAAGCATGGAAATTGCGAATTAATTGGTTTTCCTTACATATTATGTGAGACGATGGATACGTAATGTCCTGAACATCTCATCAATTAATGTCCTCTCAGGTTTTATTCTCTCCAAAATGTTTACGGCACATTAATTAAAGACATCGGAAGGTTTTTTATGAGTAGTGGTAAACCGAAGATTCCTTACTTTTCCTAATATGGCTAATACAAAATTACAGGGTTCGAATAAACCAAATACTCACCTAAGACTTCTGATAGGATATAAACCTAAATAAAGTATCCCAGGCAAAGAACGCACACCTAACTTTAAATCCATTTTTCTCTGTAAATACTTTTTGAGTGAAATACACAATTCGTTAGAGAGATTTAACAAAATTTTAAAAATTGAAAAATACAAGTGAGTTGTAACTATTTAACATTTTCATGTCGGCATCATATCTTTAAAAACTAGTCGTGTGCGCTCTTAAAAATAGTGTTCATTACAACCCGTTTGAAAAATAAGATGCTAGACGCAAAATACATTCATAAGAATTATAATGCTTATAAAACACCAAAGTCAGTTACAAATTTCTTTACTTGAATACAAAAGTAATATGACAAATCAGAATTAAACATAAGAAATATCAAACTTCTTACTTCAAACTTGAAACTTCTGTCATAATTCTTTTATAACAATCATTTTTTTAATTTCAGCATTTTTTTTTTTAAATAACATCATGAAATTTATTAAAAGAAAGATTATGTCAAAGAGGTCTTGAGGTCCTTGAGGTCTTTGGCAATATGGTGGTTGCATGGTAATCCTACGCCGTCCTACGGCTTCTGATTGTTTCTGATCATTTCTGATACACGTGTTTGATATCGCACTCTGTCTTGCGTTGCATTAGGTTAAATTAACTTTGTGTTTTCGCATTTGTAATGGTTTGCAGAATTGGATATCAAGATAGATGTTTCTCAGTTTGTTAATTCAATAAATGGTTTGTGATAAATAAGGCTTGGTATTGTAGTAATTGGCTTGCAAAAATTGCTATATTTCAATAACCTAAAATGTTTCTTTTTATGAAGTTGAAACCCGACCTGGCATATTCAATAACACTGTATGGTGGAGATAAATTAAAGTAAGAAAAG
>NNCF01125998.1:60269-92830 GCA_002313205.1 Laupala kohalensis | reverse complement strand
GAGTTGTGAGATCGATTTGTGTTTACGAGCCTGGTAAGCTGAGTACGACCTAAAAATAAAGTACTCCCTTACGGAGTCGCCTCATATGAGGAACAGCCGCAATTGACTACCTCTGAGGTCTATGGGTCGCACAAGCTGAATGATAATGGAAGATGGATCCGGGAGGCGAACAGGGTATTATATATATTTAATAATAATAATAATAATAATATATAATTTGTTTTTTTCTGAAAAGAATTTCTGGTTCCTATAAATCTAGATGCCTCGTCGCTGTTGTGTACCTGGCTGCAAATCAAATTATGACACCACCATGTTCAGGACAGATGTTCCCTTATCCACATTTCGTTTTCCGAAATCGGAGAAACTTGAATGGCTACGTGCAATACCAAGGAAAAATTGGATCCCATCAGTTTCTTGTGCTCTATGCATTAAACATTTTGAACCTTGGAATGTGCTGAGGATGTGGTATTTTATGAAGAAACAGCTTCTTTTCTGGAAATTATTAGGAAATGGTGGAACATTGTGAATACTAAATATGGCATGAAGTGTATCAGGAGGAGGAGCGAGTGGTGTGCTGCTATTCAAACTCATGATGATCCGAAAGTGAAGTTTTTGAATGATTTTCTTGTGTGTTTGAAGGTGTGAAGGAATTTAACTGAATGTGTAGGCTTGACCAATGATACTTTCAGTGCGTTGTACAATACTACAAAAACCTTCATCAAATTAGTTGAGTACTCTTTCTCACATTTTGAAATAAGCTACATTTTGTTGGGAAAATTCCAAACTGATAAATTGGAGAGACGATTTAGCCAATACCGTTTTATGTCTGGAGGCAACACAAATTTATCGTATACTGGAGTTTTGGAAAATGAAAGGAAAATAAGACTTAAAAATCTTCTACAAGACCTCACTGCAGATGTAAGGGAGGGTGCAAAACTACTGTGGAATCTAATATTGTAAATAGTTCTCCTGTAAATATAAGAAATTTCTATTTTATTTTTTCATAAGATTATTTAGAATTGTATGAACTTGATGAATCGACAAAAATGTACGTGTGTCAATGCTGCTCGGGTTGTAAGTAGAAAATTTTGCTGTAATTTGTGTGAATTCCTTATAGTTAATTCCAAAGGTACATTTGCTGATGACAACTATTTTGACTATTTTCAAAGAGATGGATTGTGTACTTCTTCAAGCCGTGTAAAGGTCATATTTTACAATATGTGTGCAGTGTTTGAATACATAATCTATAATGAAGAACTGAATGCTAAGTTTCATGAATCATCAGATCAATGCAATATTTTGATCCAACTCACAATTGGTAGTATCGAATCACATGATTTCTATATTAATTTTGAATTTGTGTGTTCTTGTATTATTACGAGCAGAGAATTGTATAATAAAGTGTGTCTTGTACTAGCAAATATTATACTGATTAATTTTGTTAAAAAGAAGAATAATCAGTTGCCAAAAAATTTAAACAAAAATTGCAAATATTAAAGTAGCATGACTGTGAAAATGGAGTATAATTTTCATTCTATTTTATTTTCCTAAAGTTAAGAAGGTTCCTTAAGAATGACGTTCCTTTTGTTTCAATTGTTCCTTTTGTTTTATAAGTACATTCTTACAACAAACTGAAGATATGAAGTACGCAGTTCAGTACAAGTACATAGTGATTGATATTAACTTAATTGTGAATCCGACATTATACCAAACTTTTTTGCAAATTTTAATCCTAATTTGTGTCATCTTTGTTTCAGTAATAAATATGTTTATAAATGTGGGTGTGCATTTATTAAATTTAAGAAAAGGATTTTAAATTTGGAAGAAATATTTCATTCACAATTTTTATTTTAAGGAGAACATGATTCAGGATCGCCAGAATCTGGAAAACTAGGAAAAGACAGGGAAATAACCGAAATATGTTGAGGTTTTTGCCTAAACATTCTCTAAATTTTATTTAGGTTTATTTATTTTTGAGAATTAAGAAATTGTAATATTTATCAATTAGAAAACTGAAATTGATTGACACTTGTGTAATTACTGTTAATTATATATATTTGCACCTAAATACTTCGAATATCCACGTTTCACGCAAAAAACTGTATAAGATAATTGTTAATTCAAACAATTCTCAAAAATAAGAACACTGGAGACGTCTCTGTCTTGAAAATTCACCTTATATCGGACGATAAGTAACAGACATACTTTATGCTGTAAGAAATGATGAGTGTTGTGATAAAAAAACAAAATAAATCACCAACTTACAGAACAATTGGCAGAACTTGTTCATTAAAAAACTAAGATTTTGGATTAAGCGTGAAGAATTTTTTTTCTTTTAGCGTGAAGAAAATCTGAAGATTTAACCTAAAAGACAAATCTACTTAAATAAATCAACCAAGACTGGAGTTTTGAGGTATTATGTTAATTGTCTTAATAACTTGAGCCTCCTCATATTTATTTCATAAAAATTAGAAAATAACTGGATGTCAATGATTTTTTTATTCAAGGTTTGGGAATTTAAATTGTTTGTTTCATTTATGTTTAGCATGATAAACACTCATATATAAACTTTCTCTCTTGCACTTCGTCTATTATTTTTGTTTATATTTTGAAAATTGTTAAAATTAGTAAATAATTTTCCAATTATACAGTTATTGTCAATGTACTCCACAAGTTGCCTTGAAAGCTAATTTGAAAAAAAGTCGTGGAAAAATTAAAAATATTCTCCAGAAAACCTGAAGAAATCCGGTAAATTTATCATAGAAAAATACTTCCCATCCTGGTATTATATGTTGAAGGATTCTCAGACACACAATTTCCTATCAATATTTAGAATTACTATGACAGTTAATACAATGTTGCCTTTCTCAGGCCACGGCTTGTAGTAAAGAAGGTTATGTCACTACGAAGTACTAGGTCGTGGTAACAGCCCCACGTAAATGATAATTTAATGCAATTTAGATATTTTTTTATTTATTAAATAATGATAACTTTGAAGTAAAAGGATTCTTTTCATTTTATCTGTCTTCTGTGATATACCGTAGTTAGTATTTTTATTGTTAGTAAGCGAGAAATCAAAAATATCGATTTAGCATTAATCATAGTAAATAATCATTAAGACTTGCTTAAATCACAGAGAATAAGTTCCTCAAACCTAAAATTAAAATTAAAACTCAATCACTTAAAGTCTTCCATATAAGAAAATAATGTTATACAGCTGAAATTTACACACCAAAACAAATTTGAGACCAACATTAGAATAAAAGCATTTCAATAGTTTATTTACGAGTTTATTATCAGGTGAGGTCATCGAAAATGGGAAGTCATTCAATGAACGGCACTACGCGAAGAAGTACATACGGGAACTATGACCTTTTGAGTGGGTTTTGGAAAACCCCATTGCATTAATGCTCCTGTATAAAAATTACTCAAAGACCGAAAGTGTGTAAACAAAATTGTTGTGTTGACTTTCCAATTTAATAATTCCACCGATATTTCACTACCTTACACCACCTTCGTGATTCGCCCTTCTCCACAGATTGGGAAACCTTCTAAGCGAACACATGACGAGATAGTCGAAAAAGAGAATCTTGGCGATATATAAAGAGTATAATCAAACCATTGAGTAACATGAATTGAAAATATTTTTTTGAAAGAAAAATATTTATTTTTCTAAATATAGAGTAGAAATATCACATGTTTCATAGAATATATTACTTTGATTTTTCTAGTTCTCAATTTTCCTAAACGCTTAGGCGAATACATTGTAGTTATTACGAAGATATACAAAATTATTCACCTGCAGTTATTACGAAGATATACAAAATTATTCACCTGCAGTGAGTTAGGCAACATTTGGTCTATGTGACAAAGCTCGGTACATAGTCCAGCCTTTACAAAAATTGAGATAAATAATAATAAAATGTTATACTACACGTTCTACTTTTACTGGTATAATGTAAAATATATGCTCGAGAACTTATTTAATTTTTTTATATGTACGGTACGTTCTTCTTCCTTCTACGGAGCAATGACATTTAAGACATTAAAAAACGTAGTACCACTATATGATCTGCTTGGTTATTTCGGTGTATCAGCTGTTACCCTTAATAGACTGATTAAATTGGTAAGCCATTGCGGTATTTTATCGAGGAAGACGAAGAAGGAGAGTATAAAAAACCGTTCAACATTTGCAAATGGTGTTCGTAGAATTCATGTATGATAATCTCCACTTCGTCCCACAGGCGGCCCAGAGGAGAGCGCCGAGCTGGACGCCATGCTGGAGAACGGCGAGACGGACAGCATGCTGCCCGGGGCGGAAGCGCCCGCGTGCGGGGCGGGGGCGACGGCCGCGGGCGCGGCGCCGGGCGGCGACGGCGCGGGAGCCGGCGACGGTGCTGCGGACCCGGGCCCAGACGGCGGACCCTCGCTCGGCGCGGGGACCGCGGTCGCGGGCTCGGGCGCGAGCGCTGGCGCCGGCTCGGGCGGCGGCGCCTCCCAGCCCAAGCACCCGTGGCACGCGCTCGTGTCGTACGTGGACGAGCTGACTGTGGGTGGACGGCGTGACTCTCAGGGCCGCTACGTCGACGGCATGAGCAGCTTCCCCGGCTTCGGCCGCAACAAGACGGTGAAGGTGCCCCAGGATTGCTTTCCGCGCTCCTGCTACGAAGGGTGAGTTGTCCTTAAGTGGGATCTCTTCAATTTTTTCTTTGGAGTTCTTACATACGTTTACTAGTTGTCTAAGAAAAGGGCTCTATATCTATTGTAACGAACAGTATAACCTATAATTTTCATCAAACCAGCAAGCTTTGCATTCATACAGTTGTTAACTCAATCCATACTCGAAAAATAGAATTACAATTTTATTATATTTTGTTCCATTTTATTTGTGCTCTCAAAATAAATTTTATGTAAACTTTGTACTGGAGGTAAGTCGGTAGTGGGAACACAATTTTCACAAAGAGACAGAGGCAAAGCGAAGGAAAAATATCAATATATTTTTGAAGAACAGTAATATGCTGTATTTCCTCTGTTAGGAGGCACTCAGTTTATATATTTATTCCGAACTTATGAATAACTTGTGTATTTTAAACAATCCATAATTCATGCTTTCAGCCTAGCTTTTTTCTTTAATTTATTACAAACATTAATGATGTGTTAAAATGACATGTCCCTTCGTTATAATAGATCGTTACAATTGATAAATGTCATGTTAACATCTGTACCTCCCTCCCTGGTTTGATGAACAATCGCGTCCATGTTTTCATTTTGAATCACTAACAGGATTACTTGGCAATAGAAATGAAATTTTATGTCTACTAGAATGGTAGATAAGTCACTTGAGTGTTTACTACCTCTTTTCAAAGTTGCTGATAAATATCCCAACCATAAATGCACAGCGTTGCTAATTAATTTGGAAATACTTCAAATTGACAAATCATTCGAATTATCGATTTGATCCGTGGTAAAAAAAATCTTCTGTCTTAAATGCTGTAACAATATAATTCTAAAACTATTCTTTCCGTTCTTCCCGTTCGTTCGTAAATAAAAAACTTTTGAGCCAAATGACTATTTTTGATCATAGCTTTTGATGCCGGGAAGGCTGTAAGCTGTCCGGGGTAGTCATAAGCGATATCGTCTTCAGTTTTTTTTAATTCCAATTTTTCTATCATTTTCCGTTTTCTAGTTAAAAGTTGCTTTTATAGAGTCATGACAATTTATCCTACACAAAGAAGAGAAAGTTTTTTGTACAAAATATTATTTACTTCTCAAAAAAGACAAAAATACTACAAACAAAGTACGGATTATCTTTGTAAAACTTTTCTTGATGGTTCTCTATTAAAGTCCCCTGGAAGAGTTGACCGATATGTACAAATCATCAAATAAAGTACCGTCAAAAAAGCATGTGACCACCTGGACGATAATAAACAAGAGATCTCAAATATATGTTACGATTTCAATGTTTTCCTTGTACATCATATGCTGTAGCGGTAAGTAAAAATAAAACGGATCAGAAAACATTCCTCCGAGCCATAATCTCCTTCTCCAGAAAAAAAAATCCCCGTGTTAATGTAAAAACAGACCCCGGGAATCTTTGACACTGTTTTGGTGGAACTTAAATAACAAAGTAACTCTGAAGTTACGACTTGCAGTGGTCGAGGTCCCGTGAATTGCACAGAAGAAGCGTTATGCCCAACATTTTAATAAGCATTGAACGTTCACTCGCGGTTATACGAACCTTGGTCTAGGACTTACAGAAGTTTATACGACGCAAGTTTGTAACGTTCATGAGTTTGTTTTACGTCGGTTCTTCTTTACTGATCCGTTAATATTCTACTACAAGAAAATGCATAGGTTAGCTATCCTAAAAACAAATTACAACACTCCGAGCAAATAACATTGATTGGCTACTTCGTAAATGAGAAATCATTGAGTAAGAGCAAGGTAATACTCATGGAGATTGTTTCTTCGACAGAATTAAGTATGGGTTAACTATTAAAATTCATTTTAAATTTTCCATATCTTGTGGCGATGAAGCAATACAATAAGGCAGTCTGTCGTGTAATTGCTGCACGATTAAATTAACAAAATTAAAAACAATATCATAGTAAGCAATAAAACGCTATTATGTATCGATTTTTATGTTGGTATCGAGATTATTTACTGCATTATCTGTATTTTAAGTTTTCTTTCTTTCGAAGCAGTTGACTAGCAGCTCTTGGGAAATTTGAAATTAACTTCGAAGCGTATAATCATGTCCCGTGAGGATCTGGTATGTTCGTAAGTTCATGAAGATGAAAGAACTTTTACTTCTTGGACTCCCCAGTGCTTGCTTAAAAATAAATATAATTATTTAAGGGCGATTTCGAAGCTGTGTAACATAAAAGAAGCAATATATAAGGTTCATTATGGGGACGATTTTGCTTTAAATTAAGTAGAATTTCAGATATTTCAGAATATTTGTCGTTGGAATGCAGAAATGTTTTGTTTTGAATTAGCATTACGATCAATCCACTCTGTAATTCCCTATGGGTTTTAGATTTTTTTTAAATACCTGAAATTTCAGTGAAGTTTATTTAACACGGATTTTAATAAAGAATACTACTGTTTATCTCAGCAAAACTAAACATTGGAAGAAATATGGTAACTTCAGTCGGTATAATTTGGTTTGATAATGAAATGTTGAACTTGAAGGTTTGAGCAAGGCACACAACGCACTGTTACAGCATTTCACATTTGCTCTTTAGAAATTTGCATCACTTCTCCCTGGGTAACCTATGAACTCTTCACGGTGAGGCGAGTAATAATATGAGAACTTCTGTGCTGGAGCACTTCGTTTCTTGCTTCACTGCAGTACGAGTGCAAGGTAGCTGAGACATAGCGTGTTCGCGTATTTAATTAGTCTGGGTTCCAATTCCAGTGCTCTTGTTTTCTTGTTTCTGTGATATCAAAGTGTTGGGTATTGAGGAAGAAATACTTGTACGGAGAAATTCAGAATTCATTTACATAAGTGTGATAATGCCCATCACGTTATATGTGTTATTTTTAAAAAATTGATTTAATATGATGTGCCGCTATATCTCAAGCTACCGAAGAAACCAAAATCTAGGAGAGGAGTAATTCTCTTTAAATTGGTTTTTGCTGCTCTTGCAATAGTTTTGAAATTCATCATTCCTTCCTTTCGAATACGCATTCTCTTATTCAACAATTTGTTTAAATATCTTATATTGTTTTTAGATAGTTGTGGTTTACAAGAATCTTAGCGTCATATCCACTCTGATACTATCTATCCCAATGTAATGAATATTGATGAGAGATTTTGATGAATGTTTGGCGAACTTAGTTCATGCATTTTGTATGACAATACTTCACAAAAAGTAGAATCTGCGGAGACTAAGAGTACAGAAAGGGAGCTTTGTGTTGAGAATGTGGTTGAAAAGTGGGCAACCTCAATTGAGAGTTAGACTATGAACATGAAGCTCTTTCTTGATGGTAATTTTGCATATAAAATATATGAATTATTGATCTGTCGGAGCTATTTACCTCCATTGTAAGATTGATACTGATTTAATTTAAGAGAAACTGCTGTTGAATGTTTCCTTCCATTTCAGTCTGTATTTAGAATTTGAACTGGAAAAACTAATCGGGCTGAGATAGCTTCATGGTGTTGAGATTCTTCGTTTTCCAGCGATTAGCTTATATGAAGAAGAGTCAAGAGTATACACTACTTTGTTTTCAGACGATTGTTCGTTCGGAACGGAGATACTTCGATAGGATCCAACCCACATGTTTTATTTTTTTAATGAAGTATACTCGAGAACATATACTTATTGAATGACTAAAATGTGCACTATGAAACGTGTAATGATGTCGACAATCATTTAGTAAAATACTTTCCACAGTGTTTCATAATATTTTTCGATTATTTAATGTTATCATTTCAATATCGATTGTGGAATTCGATTGTTTTAGTGTTGTTCTATGAGAGTTATCAGCTTAATTCATTCAACAAAACTCAAACTCACTAGATGTCAAGTAGAGTCCAGCAAAATATTCAATTCATCAATTAAACTCTACGGTTTCTTTACAAATTCCACGGTATATCGAATGATTTTAGGGGATTTGTTAAAAAATATTACAAAAACCTTTAATACACTCAAAAGTACGTTCCCCCTTTTAAATTAATATCACAATAATAATTGAGGCATGTAAATGTAAAAGTGCCAAAAACATAGCTTTAAAGGAGACACATAAAACTAATTACTTGTTAAGTGTTG
Organism: Laupala kohalensis; assembly: GCA_002313205.1. Taxonomy (NCBI): domain Eukaryota; kingdom Metazoa; phylum Arthropoda; class Insecta; order Orthoptera; family Trigonidiidae; genus Laupala; species Laupala kohalensis. The sequence goes on along the minus strand of NNCF01125998.1, from coordinate 84,053 downwards.
CAATTAATGGTGCTTTTAAAAATAAAAATTTATCAAAATTTAAGGTGTTCTGTTGCAACCATTGTAAGTGCCAAATAATTACAATATTGAGATATGTTTTGTTGAAACCGTTGTAAGTGCCAAATATTTAAAACATAAAAAATATTCGAAATGCCCCCTGTCATTACTAAAGAACATTCCAAATACCACGGATAGTACCCAAAAAGAGTGCATGAGNTATATATAAATTTTGATATCGATTTCCCCGACTGTTATTGCATAATACATATTATTAACCTTGCGACAATGTATACGCCCCACTGCATTGGCGTTGTTACCACTGCATTGGCGTTGTCAAGAAGAACGTTTTTGTGAAGAAACAAAAAGGAATGTTTTGGCACTTAAAACGTCGCAAAGATTTACATGCCCCAATTCATGATTAAACGGCGTTGTCTACTTCTATACTGTGATGCTTTCTCTGAGTGGAATGAAAAGTGAACCAAAGGACCCCACTTACTTGAACACCTTCTGCAGGTGCCTGTGCTGCAACATTGACCAGTGCATGGCAACGCGCGTCGGCCAGCGCTGGACACGGTTGCGCACATCCGTTCTCTCGGTGGTCGACACGCAACTCTTCGAGTGGTTTATCCTGGTGCTGATCTTCGCGTCTAGCATCACGTTGTGCTTCGAAGATATCTATCTCGAAGACAACGTGGTGCTGAAGAAGGTGCTCTATTGGACCAACTTGGCGTTTTGTGCGCTCTTCTCCCTCGAGATGATGCTCAAGTGGCTTGCATTGGGGTTCTGCAAGTACTTTTCCTCCTTCTGGACTATCTTGGATTTCGTCATCGTGTTTGTGAGTATTTTCTTCTTCTAATTTATTCATTTCACTCAAGTCTGTTTGTGTTTTACGATCGAAGAGAATAAAAATAGTAGACCTGTCTATTCAATCAAGCAATTCAATTTCATTTTACTGTAATGTGCGATGTCATACTTAATTCCTACATTTTTGTTTCGTAGGTGCTTTTGATCGATATAAAGAATATCGGTGGGTGAATCCCAAAATATGATATTTTTATTGAAAAAGTTGATACTGCAGACTCGTTCTAAGTGCAAATTAATGCTCAATAAAATAATACAGCAGATAATTTATTTTTTTTAATTTCCCTCGTTGTTCGATTAAATAAATGTTGAAAATCCACGAACGTTGGTTTTTAAATAACCATAGCCAAACCTGTAATAGTTATACAAACTTTTTATCTATCGAAAAGACAAGATTTTATCGTGGAATTACATCCAAAATTGTAAATGCAAATGTCAATAACTATTTTCGAGAGTCAGTCAAAAATTAATAAAAGTAATATATTTCTTAATTAATAAAAGTAATAAATTAATAAAAGTAGCTATTTTCTTAATTTAATTTCCCTAGAAACTAGCAGAAAATTGCTAAATGAGTAAATGTCATCGCGACGAGGGACAGGAATAAATTGCCTGTCTTGATCTAGAGGTGGGAAAGATAATATAGAGTCATTTTCATCATAAAATACGAGAATCGTGGAACTAAAATAATGAATTTAACAGTTCATAACGTTCATTAACAATTAAAAATGTTTGTCCTGTAGATCAGAACCGGCAATTCTTTTATAAAATTGATCGCTACATGCTCAAAATGACAATGTTTTTGACTTGTCAACTGTTCCCACCTCATTCTAAACCACCAAAAGCGGTAAAAGGAAATAATTTTTTGGATTAAGCGTTATATTTTACCTCTAAGTCTTATCAAAAGATGTATAAGAACCACTCGGTCTCATCGAAAGGACAAAAACTTTGTATTTCAGATGTATGAAGTCTTCAGTAACGAACAGATGATATGTCCTCAATATTTCGAATAATTAGGTATGATATGATTTGTAGAGAACAACAGGGACCCGTGGGTTGTGCCGTTTTCTCAGGCTTCTGATATGTTTTTATGAGAATTATTTAATACGTCAAATTTACCATATCCTTGTTTGGGCGGAATTGTCAAATTTTTTGCTCTTACAGAACTAGATTAATTTCCTTTTCCGTATCTATTACGCATGTTTAAGTAGATGTAAGTGCAATATACTTTTTTAAAGTTTATATGTATTTTTGTCATAAAGAAGTGTCGCAGTATCAGCATGAATTACCTATTTATTTTAATGTTGAAGTTTTTTGTCAGGTAAGTCGAAGATATTGACATACATAGTTCATGTAATTTTCCTTTTTTGTTTTTTGCCTTCGCTACTATTCCGAATATTTATAAATTGTATTTCAGTGATATCACGCTCTTCTAGAACAGTATTATGGAATTAATTTTTTCTTGAGCTCAGAACTCGCTAAAGTTCTTTCATGATTGTCAAAAAACGTGGAGAGGCGAGATCAATTTTTCCTAAGTGCCTTTCTTACACAGAACGGCACCGCTGGTGAATGTGCCAGAACTCATCAAAACTTTCATTCTCATTTCATTTCATTGAAAAATTATGTTTTTCTTAGTAATAGACAAAAATTCAATAATTTCATTAAATTATTTTACATAGTACAAGGAAATTAAAAATAATATTTCATAATTAGCGTGAATTACCCTTCATTTGTGTCACGTAATACATCACAATTTCCTTAAAATCACAGATGAAATATTTTTGAAGAGGTGGAAACATTTGAAATTACTTCCAATATATGTAATCTTGAACAGTGTTTCCAAGACATGTTGCGAGAAACCAGTAACGAAAACTATGAAAGGATGATGTAGAATTTTCTTTGATCTCTGCGAGTCGTTTCGCTTATTTTGGATAAGGATAAAACTTTTAATTAGTTCTCATATCCCATTTTTCTTCTCAAACTGACTTCTTTGTGGTAAGCATGGAACATCTGTAAAGCAACCACCAAACGAATGGTGAGATGAGGGGCAATGAGGACGATGAAAGAATCGGAATGGCATAACAACAAAATAACCAAATGAAAAATATCTCACTCTTATATGGAACAAATATTTAAAATGTGGAAGAATAAAATTTTGTTGACAATTGTACATAGTTTCAATATGTAATATAAATTAATACATTTTTGTCAAGAATAACTAACATAAGAATAGATAACAACAAAGTGAAACTTTATGAATATGAAACTAATAACAATGAAAGAATGAATAACATAAATTATACAATTTTGTTAAGAAAAACGAAATAAAATGTTTGGTTGTGTATTTAAGTGGTGACAATTTTATTTTTTCAATTTATTGATTCATTTCCATTGTTTCAAGATCCATTGAACATGATGACATGCGCTATATAATAACATAATATATTTTTGAATAACAATTTTTTGTGGTTTGGAACATTGTTTAAGATGTGTACTCTGAATAAACTACTACTCATTCTCATATTAAATAAAATGTAATAACTGGCAAATACTTAGAGAATATAGGCCGTGAAAGTTATTTAAAAGAGAACTACGTTGAGAGCAGTGTCAGTATAGCATTAACGGTATCACATTTTAAGGAGGGAACTACCTCAGAGTAAATGTTTTGATTGTGAATGTCATTTGTCCTTTAAGTCGCAGTGAAAGCGCATACTCAGATTCTTGGAAAAATGAGGAACTAAGATGTTCGTAAAAAGTAGGAGAAAGAAAGAAAATATTTTGTGGCAAAGGAATTGAAACAAAATAACGGCTTTGGGTAAGGCTATAGGTAAAGAATGGTATTGCCATGAAAACTAAAGGTGAACATTGCAGGGGTGAAACTTTCTTGAGAACTTTTTCTAATAAAAGACATTGGAGGTTATCCGATAAGGTGAATATATGTTATGTTCTAAAGATAATGAAAAAATAGAAATTAAAACACACAAAAGTCGCTCACATATTTGTAAAAACTGTTGGCTTTCATATTCGTCAGTTTTGGAAATGACTGAAACTGTTTCAACAAGCATGCGAGTGACTTTTGTGTTTTATTTTCTATGTTTCATTATCTTAAAAAAAAATTAATTTGCAAAAGACAGCAGTTTCGCTTTACTTTCCAGATTTCCGTAATATATGTTTGATTCAATTTTCTTGATTGTGAGCGACAGCTAGTTCGTCGTCATTTCGATCAATACAGTTCATCGTTTTAAATTCTATCATGAGTCCTCTTTACTAAATCATATCTTTGACAATGCACTTTACCCTCTTTCAAACTATCCGTGAAAATATGAATTGCCCCATAGTTTTAGATTTCATAATATTACTCGTATTCGCTAACGCATTTGCAGCGGGTACAGTTCTAGAAATGTGCATGCACTTCCTTTATGCGCAATGCGATCTAATACTTTGCGTGCTGCTGAACAGGTCTCCGTGTTCAGTCTCCTCATAGAAGAAAACGAGAACTTGAAGGTTTTACGCTCGTTAAGAACTCTGCGCGCCCTCCGACCTTTGCGCGCAATCTCCAGATGGCAAGGCATGAGGGTAAGTAACTTTTCCACTCTCTCACTTTAAGACATTGTTGCATTGATAATTTGACTTACCACGTGGTCCTGGGCTACAGGGTGGTTTTTCTGTGGGCATACATTGTACATAATATCAATACTTCCCCTGGAAATTTTCTTGCTTTTCGAAAAAACAAACAAAATTGTTTTCCTTTGGAAACGAAATAACGCTTCGCAAGGAGTCAAGCGTCATACATCGAAGGAAAAACAATCCCATACACACCACGAGATGTGTGCAGGGAAAATTGGTAGACAAAGCGACCTTCCCGCTGTAATTACTTTTCTCGCCACGTGGAGTCTGTAGTACAGCGAGAGACAGCCAGAGACCTCTGTTGGCTGGAGGAGGTAACTGAGGGTCAAGAAGACCGAACTTCCGATTAAAATTGTTTCTCTTGTAAAACCTATAAAAATGTTTTATGCTCTGAGTGTGCCCAGAATGTAAATGCAACATGCAACTGTAATACAAAAAGGGTGGAGATACCAGTCTCGAGTCTTTTCTTAAATATATCAAGTAACTTTTTAATTCTTGCATCAAGAATAATCATTACCCATGAAATATAATCAATCGACTTTTAAATATTACTATCAAACTTCATTGTGCCGGAAGAAAGGTATAGCTTTTAGTTTCTATGAAAATGGATTTTCTGTATAAAACAAAAATGAATTTATTTATTTATTTATCATTTATTTATAAATGTATTTTCAAAATGAGGGTAGTTTTTATTTGTATATACTTTTCATTATGAACTAGTTTTAGAGATGTAGCTGGTATTGTGATATTCATATGAATGTAAATTAAGTTATTCATTTAGTATGTATTTACAATAAAATAATAGCATTATATATAACTCGTGATATAATCAGAAGTCTGTAGCAATGATCATTCTATGATCTCCAATTATTAACTCAGTGGCATATTCAAGGGAGAAGGAAGGGGGAACGGTCCTGCCAACTCAACAATAAATTGATTGATTAACTAGGTACATCTACTTCTATATCATATATATCTAAATGTATTTACATCTACACAACATCATAATTATTAACGTGAAAAATTCAATACGTAAGGCAAATAACCCAAACTCCGAGACCTTAACTGTTGATATCAATTTTTAAGGATTAGGTAACATCACGAAGCTATGGAGGAAATGTAATTGTATGGGTGATTTCATCATTAATTTCTGAAGTTTCAAGTTTTTAGGTCAAAATGAGACACTAATTAGAATAAATTACACATAAAATCTGGCGTCATTCTGTAGCGATCGCCAAAATCCGTAATATTTCATGCATTCAAATTGATAACAGACTTGAGTGGATTTTTACGGTATCGTAGATAAGACTTTGAAATATAAAATTCATCTCTTAAATAAAACATAATATTTGAAAACTGAAATTTTGCAAGTTGCTGTAAAATCCTAGAATTCGTGATGGACTCCCGAATTTAGATTTGGGGTCTAACTTAAAATTAACTTTAATGGTCGGAGTGCTGTCACTTCCACACTGTTTAAGACACCATTCGTAAATTTTAAATGCTCTCTAATGGTCAAACAATATATTTTCTGCTTCACTGAGAAAATGTCCGTTGGCCAAAGTCTTTACTGACTTTGGAGTACAAATATATTTTTCATCCAAACTAATTGATGATGTTTAAATAATATTTGTTGAAATAAATTTTCAAACATTGTTATACTATCCAATCCTGTTTGCTTTCGCACAGGTTTTTTGTTGTTGTTATGGTACGGTTTACGCTTGGTTAAACATATTTCGTTCTCATTTAACCTCTTCAAAAAGGAATTTCAAAACATCCTCTCAAAGTGAGCCTCTACAATAAAAAAACGTCATCCTGACACAGTTTTTCTACCTGCTTTGGTAAATGAGTTGATCAGGACAACAAACAAAACATTTTCACCACCTTTCACGCATTAAAAAGTGAAATACAGAAAAATCCACAATTTTTGTTAATAGTAAGATGTAACAACATTTACTTGCAAAAACGAGACATCTTAATTAGTTCATTAAAAACAATGCAATTTTTGCCATTTCCCGAAACATAATTTTTCGAATGTTTGCTATTTTTCATTTCACCGTAATCCACCCTTTTAAAATCGAAATTTAAAGAATCTTTCTAGTGAGCCCACTCAATACAAAAGCAACTTCCTCTTAGATTACAAGTTGCTATGTTAAAGTCTTTGCTCCGCGTTGGTGAACCACTCATTCAGGACAACGCCACTTAAATTCAGACATTTCAACATAAAATAGTTATTTAACACAAGTTGTACGAAAATAAACGGACATAATTAATTTGAATTAATACCACATAAGTGTCTGCCTCTTGAAATCAACAACGAATGTAAAAAATAACGCTTGAATGTAATGCTGCAAGTTTCAAACTAAGAGAAGGCATGGTGTCGGCGCGAGATATACGCGGAACATAATCTTATGACAACGTATGACTTATGATCGTAGGATCTTATGATTAATTCTTCTTTAGATTTTTCTTTTAGAGTTTAAAATCGAGAATCACGGAGTTTGATCGGATAATTGTATTTGGTACATAAAATTTAACAACCTACTTCAGTAAGTGTAATGTTAATTCTCACAACATTCTTAAGATTTAAAATATTAATTTTTCAGTTAATTAATCGTAGAAGTTAACTCTATTAAATTATATTTTATAGAATATGTTCTTTGTTGGTATGACAGTGATAGATATACCTAAGAAAATTTTCGCTGTTATGTATACTAACACATAAAATAATATGTTGAAATAAGTTTTTAATCGTCTTAAAATCTATCCTTTTGCATCACTTTTTTTTAAGATTTCGAGGGAGATATCCCAAGAGATCTCGGAGGATGTATCCCACCCCATTCCAAACTCAAATCCTGGGTACGCCATTGCTCAAAGTTTGAAACTGGTTACAGTAGGAATAGTCGCTCTGCGAGTCTAATGCTCATTATTAAGATACTTCCGGAAGCCGCTACAGCGCGTCGCAGGTCCATGTTAGGCAATAGTCTGAATGTGAGCAAGACTCTATTGTCCCAGATATTGCATGTTTCTGATTTTCCGTTTCTCCTTTTATTTTTCGTTTTTCTTTGGGCTAGTGTTCCTTATCCTTAGATACACAGTGTATCGATCATATTACTGCACAAAATGTATCTGATGCTAGTGCATTCATTGCTTATTATTTTGATCCCTTGCATATTGTTTGGTATTCAATAAATGATACTCAAATTTATTGTTTATTAGATACACCTTACTTTGATAACGAAATAGATTATTTTGTAAATTCAATTGGTGATTCTACGTTAATTATATCCATTACACACAGCATATTGTATTACAATATATCAATTCTGAGAACTGTTTTGAATGGAACAATTCAATTTAGTGCGTCAACAAACGCTTGTTTAATGGAATTTCCTGTTGTGCAGATTGTCGTCAACGCTCTTATGTACGCAATACCCTCCATTTTCAACGTGCTACTTGTGTGCCTCGTATTTTGGCTCATTTTCTCCATCATGGGAGTCCAGTTTTTTGGTGGAAAGTTCTTCAAGTGTGTCGACGAAGAAGATGAACTACTTCCGCTTAGCGTAAGTATATTCTTATATTTTAACTTTACAGCGTTTGTCTTTAGGCCGACATCCAATTCTACTCTATTGTACGAGTAGTTTTATCCTTAAAATCTATCAATAAATAATATATTTATCCAAAGAGTGTGCACATCTTTCTCAGTTGAGCGTGTTAGATTTAAATATTGATTGCATTTAAAATTCTTTCTTTAAAATTTTTACAATGTTATTAGCTACCACCCATAGTGACTGATTACGTTAATGTTAAGAAAATTCCATTTCATCCAGAATATTTGACAAAATTTTCATGACAAAAAATGCATTCTATACTTTTACATGATGTATAAATCCATATTCAGAATATTATCCATTGCAGACATTAAAAACGTCTGTTTTCTTCTTAAAAAAATCAACAACAAATTAATCTGTCAGTTTTTGAATCAGACAGCCAGGGCAACGTCACTTTGCGTATAGGGGTTGAAAGCAAACTGTTATCTTTTATAAAAAAGTTAATTAACCTATGAACGATAAAGAACGTCGAATCAATACTTGGTTACACAGAAATCAAGTGATGGAATTCCATAGAGAAATCTGTCCTTCATTTTTTACATTGGATTTTTTTACATTATTGTGGATGTTCGTAATGTGTTCGTAACATAATCTCAAGCTCTGCAATATAATATATACAACCACAATCTACAAGTCCTATATGCTCATAACCTCAACTCTATATACAAGGGTTTGTTAATAGTTAAGTCAGAACATTGAATTTTTCGTGAAGAAATAGAGAATATACTTCCCTGCGGTCTTAATTGTCTACTTGACAAGAAAATGGCGAAGTCAGTTTTTATAAATTGTACCATAAAAGGACTTGCATTTTGATGTTTCTCGTTTCCCTGATGAAAATACTTCTTGCTGTTTATGTATTTTTAATTTTTGTTTTTGCTTAAATTTATTGATTATATTTCTGTAAATCATTTGGTTTTTCTCTTACTCCTTGTTAGGTAGAAGACTGAGGATGAGAAGCTTCCCGAGACATGCAACTACATAAATGTTTCTCTAGCAAAATATTGTAGAAGGTTCTTTTTCACTTTTCTTTTCATTATGAAGTACGAATTCCGCAAGATAACTACTTGAAACACTAATGTTAAATATGTAGGCCTAATTTTAGAAAATTCAATATTAAGTTGTTGGTGTAAGTTGCTATTATCCACTACTATTTATATCCCTCAGAGGGAAAATACCGGTGTCCCCGTAGCTCGAGATCCACCCTAACCGCCGTTGTTGCGGGATCCTTAAGCCTCGGGCCTTAAGCCTCGATCACTCGTAAATCATCCACTCTCAGCGTTTTAATGCCAGAGCTTACGCCCGTGTGTCCGAGCGATGTCTATGAACGTGGACACTTTATTGCCTTTCATTCAGAAATCGTGAGATCGAGGTGAGTTCCATGCAGATTTTCGCAGTCCTGTCGGAACTTGAGTTTGGTAGAGAAGTTTTCTATTCTGACCATAGGTTAGCGTGTTTAAGACCGTGTCCTATCGAGTAGTCCTATTGTTTAGATGGACCCTTATTCCAATTCATTCTTTTGTTCCTCATCAAGTAGTCACTGCCAAAGTCAACGCTTCTTTGCGGAGACAGACAAAAGCTCTAACATGAAGTATGAACGAAACAAACATAACCAGTATTTTTACGTTTATACTCTTTGTATTTTATGTTTGCATCTGACTATTTCAAAACCACTTATTGCTTTATTCAATGTTTGTGTGTTCAATATATATTTTAATAGAACAGCATTCATATAAATCATTAATAGTTTTCCTAAATTACTTTGAACATTACTTAAAATAGCATTGATTTTTATATAATTCATCTTAATATTCAAAATAATGGTCAATCAGTACAGACTGCGTATGACCACGAGGAGGACAATAAACTAATTTACTCTCCGGAAGCAAGCAAGGGACCATCCCATCAATTCCGATCAAGGGCCCTAAGGCAGAGGCGGATTCAAAAATTTCAGCAAAAGTTCCTAGATAAGATAAAAAGTTAGCTGCGAGTTATAATACATATATAATGTCAATATGTTTGTAATTTAACGCAAATATGTTTGTAAATTTACATGTACAAGTTATTATCGAACTATAGATTATTCTGAGTATAGTGTTTAAAAATCATAAGAGTTGAAAAAACACTAAATTCACGATTTATTGTTACAATAAACACGCCCCTAGACGAAGCCTAGAGAACCTGTATAAGAAATCCGCCTCTACCCGAAGGAAAAACGGAGAAAAACCCGGGCCAGGATGGGGTTACTAATTAGGGGATTATCGGAGAGAAAAATTGTTCAGGGCTATTATGTTTGGAATGTTGTTTCTCAATGTACCCTCAGAATGTAAAGCGGGAGTGTTGGGAAACCTGTTTAAAGTAATCTTTACCGAGAATATATCAATATCAAGAGAGAAATTACCTTAAAAATTGTGATATTTAGGGCTTTTATTTTTTATCTTTCATTATCAAGAAAGTTAACCAGTTGGTAATCATACAAGTGATAACTTTCCAGTTAAATTCCATGTTAGGTACGAGTGTTCGTTAATGTGGATTCATTCTTCATTTCATTCGTTCACTCAATTATCTACACCAATGATCTTTAACTCGATAGAAGGTCATGAGGTAAAAATTAAAAAAATAATGCAACCTCGCGAATTACTATTGCCGTTATGACTCAGTAAATAGAAAGAAGGATGAATATTTGATTTTTTTCCTTCGTTTTAGATCATGAACATTATAGTTTGGCTTGTTCCCGCGTTCAAGAGATACAGGTACACAAGAGCACATTCGTCATTTGGGGAGGGTTGATCCCGTCCCTGGGATTTTCCTACTGATCTTTTCCTTATCGCTGTCCCAGACGTGACTTTTATGTAGAGATGAGGAAGGAAAGTTTTTGAAATGTATATTCTGGGCTTGATCCCGCGGGAGGGAATCTTGGGACAAGAGTTATATTTTGAAATATTATCCTTTCTCTCAGAAATAGGAAAGTAAATTATTTCAGATTTTAGAGAACTTCCATACTTTTCGAGAAAGCCATATTTAAACAAGAATTCTCTCGGAAAGAATTTTTTTTCAATTGGTTTATCCTTTATCCCGGTCCCTGGACTCAAAGGTCATTAAGGGCTCTAATGACCTTGACGTTGACAAGCCCTAAAACCCCCCACCCCGAAAAAAAATTATAATAATCAAAGGTCATTACCTGGGTTCAATTCTTTCTCATTCGTCTCTCTTTCATATGATTTCTTTCTTTCGTAAATACCTGACGGGCGCAACAACTATCCAACATTTGTTTTCAATTCTTGCCTTACACACATTATTATTGTTATAATCTCATGGAATTTCCCAAAACTTCTTCATTCCGTTTAAGATTAGGCCAATTTTCGGATGTATATACTTCTTCCTTTTTCATAAATAGTAATAATTCTTGTCTTTCCTTGTCATTATATGCACAGTCGTATATTATATGATCAACGTATTCTGCACCTTCTCCACATAAATAAATATCACTGTCAGTTAACTTCATTTTGTATTAATATTTATTCATGTCCCTATGTCCTGTCATAATTTCTAGAACATGTTTATTAGGCCGAAACCATTTCTTGTTTGTCTGTGCAAATTTAACATTCTTTATAAATTTATATAAGTCACGTCCCTCTTGCGCATTATTCCAACGTACTTCCCAACGTAACAAAAGTTTCCGCATCAATTTATTCCTCCACATCTTGTCTGTTGCTTTAATTATTCTCCATCTATACACATTACTTCTCCACTTCGTGTACGTGTTCGGTATACCATCTTACGAATTCACAAATCTTCTGGCAGTATCCCTAGACGTACCTCCACAGCCTTCGTAGAGACACTTCGGTAACATTTGCATAAATGTATTAGACAAATACGCTGTAAACTTCGTAGCTTTCTTTCTACATTGACAACATCTAATCTCTTCTCCCATACACTGGAACAATATGAAATTATTGTAAATAAAACCCCTACATATAATTGTCGCAACTCTTTTATCCCGATATTATACTTGCTTATTCCAACTCTCCTCAAACCGTAATAAATTCTTTTTACCTTCGTTGCAATATAATCAAAATGCTCATGAAAATTTAGTATCCAACATAACTCCTAAATACTTAATTTTTTCTTCAAATTTAATAGATATGTAATTTAGCCCTTCATTAACCCGTTGACAGTACCCCAAAATTTTTCAGTGAAAGATTGACACGAGATAACGATCAGAGAGACGCGCTATGCAGATTCTCACTGAGCATCTCACTCTAGTCTTTCTTGCGTCCTTCTGTGTTAGGAATGCCTCATTCCACGGAAGACGCGAGTTAAGATACCCTCAGGTTCGGCGTAGAAGACATCTTCGCGAAGCGTACGGTAGCACACAAATAACTAACCAAAGAAGCGCTCAAGATACAAATGCGGGACTATACATTACACCGGGTTCTCTTATTATTAATGAAGAAACCAACCTCCTCCAGAGCCACCACCGGCCACCAATACTTCCTCATTTGGGCCAGAGGATTATTTAAGAAAGGGAAAGATAAGCAGGAGGAAGGGACGGGANCCGGGGGGGGGGGGGCGAGTTCGACCCAAGGAAAAAGGATGGGACTGACTGCGGGGTCAAGTTCGACCGTTTCCGCACTAACATCCCGGACGCAGCACGGCGTACCCGCCACTTGTGTGGTTCTTTCATGAGTCATCTATGGGACATCAATCAATTACGAGTTTTTAAATATATATCTTTATCCAATTAATATTTTGATTTTTAAATTCTTCATATGATTACTTGAAAAATGAATCCAAACACGGTGCCATTGACACTTCTGAATAGTTGAAAGGTAATAAGGTTGAAAGAAAATGTTACGATTTGAAAGCGGTTCTTTATTTTGGACTGGTGTATCTTTGTGCAAATTTACAATCTTCGATGTATCATAAAAATAAACAAAATGTATGCGAAATTAAAATTTAAGTGCACTAGTTAAGAATTGATAATAAAACCATACAATAAATTCATTTTCATTCAGAATATTCAATGTATACTTAATCGTTTTAAAGTATCAATGGGTTCATAAAATGAAACTAAAAAATTTTAAATCTGTATCAAATCTTGAATGTAACTATTAAAGGAAATGATTAAATAAATAATAATAATATTTAGGAAGGGCTTATAAAATTAAACACCAATACCCAGCGTGGAAAACTTTATCCTCAGTTTATCCTGAAGATGTTCTGAAAAGATAAGATAATCCCCAGGATATCTTATGAGATTATCCTGAGTTTATCAAAAAGGCGCACATAGACTCTCTTGAAGACCTCCCTGAAGATAGTCTTGAGCATGTCCTTTGTATACCTTAATGAGGTCATCTAAAGTTCATACATATGGGATATCTCTTCAGATCAACTCCAAAATGTCCTATGTATATCTTTAATATATCATCTCTCTTTCATACTATGATAATGCCCTTTAAGATTATCTCTATAATATCCTATTTATATCTTGAAGATATCATTTCGAGTTCATACAACGAAGATAATCTTCAAGATCATCTCCAGAAATGTCTTTTGTAATAATAAAAGAGATATATAATTCACATTCTATACATGTCAAAGAGATTACAAAAAATAATAAAGTACTTATCACTTTATTGTATGATCAAGGTATAAAACTTAAAACACAAAGTCATTAATTACATAAAAAATTAAAAGATATTGTATAATACATGATGTGTAAACTAAATTGTTCAGATTGTAGAGCATGTTACATATATCAAACAAGAAGACGCTTAAAAACACGAATTGTGGAGCATATTATCATGTATTAATTACGATGGAGAAATATCTAAAAATATCAAGAATTAAAGAACATACAATACCAAAATATGATATAAGAAACTAAATGACTTTAAAATTATATTTCTGAGAAATGTCTACAAATAGCCAGCCCAGGGTAAGATTGGTTTTGCATCTCGTGCTTTCAGATGAGTACCTTGTTGTCAGACATCGAGTAACCATCTACTCTACGCCTTTCGATGACACAATTGTCCGTTCTCGCTACCAATGAATAATTCATTCTGGGAAAGAAAAACAACTATAAAACAATTTGATAACAAACAATGGCCAGAACAAGGAAATCCCTAATTCCTCACTTTGTTGGATGCAGTAAAATTTATCCTTATCTTCGATTGCTTTGAATAGTGTAACGTGTGATTTAAGGGCAAGTTTTTGCTGTTTTGTGTGCACACCCTTCCAGACGTGAAACCCAGCACAAATGGTGTCATTGTGTATGTCATCAGCGTAAAGCCAATGTGGCAGACGTTTTACCTGCTGCTACGCTCCTTAAATTTGACACCTGAGTGGAATGAATCAAATTATTAACCGCCAATTAAAAACTCAATGAATATACTGTGTCCTAGGAGGCTTACCAAACTGACATAAACAGATTTGTCGTTCAGTTTTTCATCTAAAATTTCTTTCAATTATTTACCTAATCTCTACATTATAATACTTTTTAGAAGTATTCAAAATTTATACAACCTGGTATATTAAATTTTTATTACCTAAAGATAATTGAGTCTGTCGTGATACATTCTGCACCACTAAATAATGAGTTAGCAAGAACTATAACACATAGCCGTCATCGTATTGCCAGGAAATAAATAATGCACATTCGACATATCGCTATGAATAAACTACGGAGAAAAGTACAAGGAACGCTAACTTTTTAGTTCAATCATTTGTCAAGAAATATTCAACACAAGTGCAAGTAGTATTTCACCAAAGAAAACCTCAAATAAATGTGACGCCAAGTTGCCACACGCATTGAACTACAGCCAAGGACTAACGCTTCGCAGCGAGAAATTTCAACAGTGCAATTTGATACTGTCGGGAGCTGATGTGAAGTCTCATTGCTATTGCAATCGTCACGTGGCGTCCCCACCACCTAAGGATAACGGCCACATTTAAACGAAACTTCCGTTAATGCTACTGAATTAGGTCGTAGGTTTCTGATTGTTCAACTTTATTTGAAAGAAAAGATTGCGTTGTTCTTGATTGTTTGCACCGATGCAAAAATACAAATGTGCTCCTTCCCTTCGCCCACCTCTTCAATAGTAATATTAAGCCACTACTGATCATGCTGAGGACAAGTAACGGACTATCTTGTTGTCAATACGTCGAGAGATTATCTTTATAATGAATAACAAATGTTACCAGGGAATCCTCAGAGGACAAAATTTGAAGGAGACCCGTAGAGACAATCTTCAAAAGATGAAGTGAGGACTATGGCAAGAATACGACTTGAGGACATGTTGCGGACTAACTGGATCAGATTATCTCAAGATAATCTTCACTGTATGAACTATGAATGTTCACAGAATATCCTATGCGGACGAAATTAGGATATCCTGAGAAGATACCGTAGAGAGTATCCTCTAAAGATAATGAGGGGTCAGCAGTACTAATTGCAGACATTTTGCAGACTATCTGGAGATAATCTTTCATGTACGAACTAAGGAAGTTCATACGATATATTTCACTAAGAAACTTGAGGATATTCTACAAAGAACTTTTCAAGATCATCTTAAACCTGTATTTCACCGATTAATTCCGTAAATACAAAATAGAGATATCTTATAAATGTTTTTGAAAGATGATCTTCTAAAGATAAGTTTGGAGTTAAACCTAGGATGTCTTCAGGGCAAACTTTCCCCACTGGGTAAGAACAATCTATAACAAACTACGAATGCACCATTTGAATGGCGAAATTTAATTAAAGCCTAATATTATTTATAAAAATAATACGAAATGAATAAATTAAATTAAATCAATAATTGAGTAAAACAAAAAACCTAATAACATATATGAAAATAAAAATTAGTTAATAAATTATCTTACCTTTCAACTACTTAGAAGTGTCACAATGACTTTCTACAAATAATATTAATAATTTCAGAATTGAAATATTAATTGCGTATAAATATTTAAAAATTCGTTGTTTTGCAATTGTCTAGTAGATAACTCGTGAAAGAATCTTTAGCGGCAGGTAGACTGGGCTGCGCGTGAGGGCGAGAGAGTCACCTAATCGTCCAGGATGTACGACTGCTTGGGCAAACTTATAGGATCTAGAAGGGAATTGTCGCACAATTTTATTATTTCCTATAAATAAGAGTAGTTTCCATAAACTCGATGCGAGAAGAACAAATCTTTCCACGTGTTTCAAGAAGAGCCTCGAAAATCACCTCTAATGCATATTTGCACATTTTGTAGTTTAACGTGATTTCTAGGTGCTCTAAATATCACCCAGTATTATGATGATAATGGCCGGTGCGGCTCTGTGAGGATAAATGGGTTCCGCGAAACATTATATTTCCACATTATAGCTCCGCTAGTTTGTTTCTTCAGGCATTATTTGTTGTGTAGTACCATGCAAATTGCGGCGGGCTGAAGCCTGGGGTATTCATATTGCTTCTGAAGGAAGTGGGAGAAACTATTAAAGAAGAAATGTTTATTCCTGTGACAAGATTCAGAACTCTAGTATTGATTACATTCTATAAACTTTCGTGATCAAGGTAATTAATATCTGCAGTTGAATGTCTTTATTCTGAACCAAATAATAGGCAGTATTCATGTTATAAATATTGTATTTGAACTCGTTTTATATTTTTTAGAAATAGAATCGATTTGATGAATTAGCGACATACAGGTTGGTGCAAAAATTACGCATGTATTTTAAAATGCTATAAGTAAGTTTATTTTAATCACACAAAAATTTTATTAACACCAAAACAACCCAATTTGAGAATTGGGCATTAAGAATTCCAAAGCACTTAATTTTTTTTTAAAATAACATCGGAAAGATGGCGTCCTTCTGCGTTAATACACATTGAAAGTCTCTCTTCAAAACTTTCCATAACTTTTGTCAAAGTGTCCTGTGACACAGCAGCAATTTCTTCACGTATTGCAGTCTTCAAATCTTCGAGTGAACGAGGTTTACGACAATAAACTTTGAATTTTAAGTGACCCCATAAGAAGAAGTCGCACGGCGATAGATCTGGTGAGCGTGCAGAGGCCAATGGAGATCGCCGAAACATGAAATCACGTGATCAGGAAACATTTCTCTAACGACTTCCATAGATGCATTACTCGTGTGGGCTGTGGCTCCATCCTGTTGAAACCAAATTTCTGCTGTGTCGATCCCCAAAGCTGCAACTTGTGGCTGCAAAAATGGGCGTAGCATTTCCACATAACGTTGAGAATTAACTGTGACAGTTGCACCACCCTCTTCAAAAAAATAAGGTCCAACGATATCAATTCTCGAGACCCCACACCACACCGTAACTTTAGGACTGTGCAGTGGTTTTTGGTGCATTGCTTGTGGGTTGTTAGCTGCCCAATAGCGGCAATTCTGCTTGTTTACAGATCCATTCAAATGGAAGTGAGCTTTATCACTCATCATTAAAACAGCATTGTCATTTGCAACGACATCAAGCATTCTCTCACAAAAAAATCTTCGTTCATCAAAATCACGCTCTTGAAGCTTCTGAACAATCATGATCTTGTACGGTTGGAATTTCAAGTCACATGTCAGGTTGCGCTGTAGCGATCGACGTGATATCCCCAAGGTCGGAGCGCGCCGCCTAGTCGAGCGGTGAGGACTTCTAAGAACTGAAGCTCTGACACTGTCAACATTTTGCGGAGTTCGCGCCGTACGAGGACGACCAGTAGATTTATTCTTTATAACTGATCCTGTTGCACGAAACGAGTTTACCCAACGCAATATCGTGTTTCGATCAGGTATCGAACCATTACGCTCAACATTAAACTCTTTACGAAAGCTTCGTTGAACAGTGATGACAGATTCATTCGATTTGAAATACTGTTCAACAGCAAACACGCGATGTTGCACGGTCCACTGCGCCATTGCTACTAAAACTGGACGCTCTAACCTACAAAATGGCGTCGCTCGGGGGTCACTGACAGCTCCCCTCCACTGATACTACGCTACTCAAACCCATGCGTTCTTTTTGCGCCATTCTGTATTTCACCTCCAAGATTAAATTTTTGACTTAGTGAAAACAATAAGAAAAAGTGTGCCCGGAAATTTGTGCGGAAATTTTTTTCCCAATCACTTTGTAAAAAAATAATTCTAACTTTGATTTCAGGTTGTGGATACGCGAGAAGACTGTATCAACTCAAACTACACGTGGATCAACTCCAAGATCACGTTCGATAACGTTGGGAATGCGTA
Source organism: Laupala kohalensis (assembly GCA_002313205.1). NCBI lineage: Eukaryota > Metazoa > Arthropoda > Insecta > Orthoptera > Trigonidiidae > Laupala > Laupala kohalensis. Next base: position 65,723 of record NNCF01125998.1, on the reverse strand, counting down.
TTTGGCTCTCTTCCAAGTGGTGAGTCATGCAAACCCAGAAAGTCTCGCAACGTTTCACTTCACTGTTTATACGTATTTTTGCTTCTATTCTCATGTACTCCTCGAACCCTCTTCCCTCCCTTATCCTTACAGTCCCTCTATCGACAAAATCCGGTAATAAAGAAGCTGGAATCGGAAATCTGCTAAGTTTGAGACTGGTTTATCTCAATCACTTTTCCGTGACGTGAAGTAAGAATATATTTGTAGTGAGATTAACTGAGTAAACTACATCAGTATTAAAAATTTGCCATGACCTTTTGTAAATTGATTCTAGCAGTTTGATTTTTGCTTTTCTATGTGAAGAGAAGTGACTCATTTTTAATTGGACACAGTAGTATTTTCAGTGCTGCTTTAAATAGTGAGAGAAGACAAATTCAATGACATAACACTTTTTTTATTCTAAAACCAAGCTTTGAAATTTACGCTTGACTCACAGCGTCGGAAGACCTTGCCCAAAAGTACATTTTCTTCACATTCCTTGTAATCAGAAATAGTTACAAATTCAATTTGTTACGCTGCTCTTGTTCGTTCAAATTAAATAAGTTATGTTTTAATTTGTCTTTTCTCCGGCATTAAAAGAGCACTGATAAAATACATAGATCAATTTATGAAACTAAAAGTGTCAATATCTTTTTTGCTAAGACGGCGCAATAAATAATAAGAATGTGATAGTACTAGCCTCAAATCGGAGATATTTAAGATTATTCTTCTCACTGAATCACACTACATCCGCGAAAGATACTGTTAAAAATATCTCCTCTCGTAAATGTTCAGCGAAACACAAAAAGTATATCATATTGCGACGATTTACTATCTTAAATATTAATTATTATAATTTTATCTTGAATGTTAAAGGTTCACAGTCACACATGCCACTTAAATCCATTTACTTCTAATCGCAATACAATATTAGTCGTATTTATTCAAAAAGCAATATCCTTTCGAATGTGCAGCTAAGTTACTGCTAAAGTCACCTATACAGTTAAAGTTTCCGACAGTCACCTTAAAATTAGTGTTCAGAGGGTAGTGCTAAAATGGATGGGATGGAAGTGTTTCCGAACGAACACGAATCTTGAATCCTACGGAAGTTAGGTTAAATCTTCTGAACCAACCATTTTTATCTGCGAATGTGACACTGATGTAAATCATGGTCATGCCATAGGCCGGTATTACACGGTCATATTTCTATGTCATATATCTATGATAAAAGATATATGATCAAAAATATGACGGTGTAGTGCACAAGTTTTGATCAATTTCAACTATGATCATATACCTATGACATAGGTTCTTGTTGAGAGAACTTTTCATCATATCTTTGATATGACATAGAAATATGACCGTGTAATACCGGCCTTATGTAGTTACAGATCAGCAACAAGGTAGGAAAACAAATACCGATAATACGAACGAACTAGTTTGAGCATTGTGACATTCACAGGCCACGTTTGAGGGTTGGATGGAAGTGATGGAAGATGCCGTGGATGCCCGCGGCGTCGACCTCCAGCCTCAACGCGAAGCCAACTTGTACGCGTACTTGTACTTCGTGATCTTCATCGTTTGCGGCTCCTTCTTCACACTAAACCTCTTCATCGGAGTAATCATAGACAACTTCAACATGCTCAAGAAAAAGGTAAGCAGGAGCAATTAATGGCAGTTTGTTCATTACTAATGCTAGAGGTATGTTTAGAAAATATAACTCGAGAAAATATTACATTGTGCATAGACAAATTCAGACATACATCACCAGAAGAAAGGTGAGAGTAAAATACTCGTAAATATTAAATAAGAAGAATAATTTCTCTGTAATCTTATTTATTAGTGTAAATATCAATAATAATAATAATAATAATAATAATAATAATAATACTTTATTATAATTGAGATTTATCTTCGAGCGGGCGCGTGAAAACTGCTTTCCAATACGTAAGGTCAGCTTAACAATATACAGCGTTATTCTGTAACTACAAATAAAAGTAACTTATTTCTTTTTTCCTATGGTACTAAGGAGAGTAGCAGAGCTTGAATATCTTGCAATAAATGTGGAAGTGAGCGAAAGCGACTCCATCAAGGCGATTCGTGTGGAGGACCTGAAGAAAAGCGCGGAGATATGGGACTAAAGGAGTGCTCGAGTTTTATTTCATTTTATAATGTGCTTTGTTTTTAGGTGTTTATGTTCTTATTTTTTTTCCTTAAAAAAAGAGTCTGTCGAATATTAGTCCCTGAATCGATAGTTATGCTTTTCCAGAACACTATTCTTTACCTCTTTTCAGTGTTTGTTTTCAGTTTTGTTTTCTGTCCTTGCATTTGTTTATGTCTTTCATTGATTCACTTTTTACACGAACATTGAAATTAAAGTTTTTTTTACCTGAAACTGATTTACCTGAAATTAAAGTAATGTAATAAGTAAATATTCCGAAACATTGCTTTCCTTGAAAAAGATACTTTAAATTTACGTACCGTACTGAAGGGAAAACTCTTGAAAAGTGAACTTAGTGAATAGTGTTTTTTGTTTACTTCACATTAAGCATATGATTGTCATTAAGAAAATCAACTCTGAAATGATTATATTCAGAATATAATGCAATATTTGCTTTTATTCAACAACTAACGCCTGATAAGAATTTAACTTCTTTTTTTTCAATCCTTATTCTTTAATATTCTGTTTTTAATTTTATCTTAGCTATTATGTTTAGGAAAAGAAAGAAATTTAGAGTAGGAGATGAAGAATAGAGAATACAATTACATAGAAGTAAAATATGGTAGTATGTATTCTATTCAATTTTCATATTCTGTATTCTGGGTTTGACGATGATGGACATTCCATCGCTAGAGCTCTCGCCAATTCCAAAGAAACCAAACGAAGATGATATTTCATCACCTAGTTTTCATTCGAATAGATCCTCTTTTGATGTCGTACCAGAATTGTAGGTGGATAAAAAAATACCAATCTTTATTTATCCCACTATGAGGCATTAGCAGGCAAATAGTAAGAGCCGTGAGTGGATTGTCCAGCGACACTGTGTTGACATAATGGGAGATTTGGCGGGAACATCATTTACGTTCAAAACGATGAAGTATAGTTTTTTCTAATGGGGGTTTGGGACTCGCCAACATCACGGTCATAAGAGCCATAATGATCAAGTATCTTTGCCGGTTCCATATAATTCTGTGACGCATAGATATTATTTCATTGTTTTTGGGAAGTTCTGTGTCATGCCACGGACTACGCGTCTATTATTCGCTAATTTGGCGATCTTTTACCTACGTCATTATTATTGATTGACAGCAGTCTCAGGTCTTGTGTCGTACGTTGGTTTTGTACTTGACTTCATAACCCTTTCTTGTTACTGTATTACCCAATGAAGCTTAACGTTGATCTGGCAACTTCTGTTGGGGCTGTTTTGGATACAAAAAAACTATGCGTGTTTATCAATTCGTGATTCACAGTAATTATGCCAATNATATATATATATATATATATATATATATATATATATATATATATATATATATATATATATATATATATATATATATATATATATAAGTAAGTAACATAATTTAATTAACACAGGGTTGCTTGATGGCATTGGTAGTCCACCTCCCTAGCCCACTAAGCGATCAGCGTCTGCACCAGCTATCTAATACAATGGAAATTCGGATGGGACGGGTTCGGCCCATTTATTGCAGTAAAATACACGCTTGAAATGATAATTGCACACAGCACAGATAAATTAAGTTTAATTAATTTCTGTTTGCATTGAAAATACTTCTATCTACGCATGCCTATGTCCCAGACACTTTCCCCGAAAATCACACGTTCACGTTTGTACCCTGGTTTACATGAGTGTTAGTGCACTATTAGTTCCAACCAGATTACTTTTATATTAATAACAGACTTTATCAATTTTAATTATAAACTGAATTGTTTCTTCTGAATGTCATTGAATCTACTCATAATTTTGGGTACATTAACCCCGAAGCACACGCTTCTTTTTATTACTTTCGTCGCCACTTGGCTGTTACTCTGACTGCTGTCAGAATATTTTACCTTATACAGGATGATATAGTTGACCTGTCAGTATCGAAATCGGTGTGGTCGTTCATAGCTCTTCGGGGATCAATGACCAGAGAGCCGTCTCGTAGCTTCCGCGCCGCAAAACCAGATGCTGCTGCCTTCTTGCCGGAAGTCGCAACCACGCGCGTTTCCCCTTGGCACCCCGCTCCACTCGCCTCCAGTCAGCACGAACCGTGTAACGGCCTAATTAAGGCATTTAGCCCGATCGTTGGTTTATGTCGAAACGAAGTCCGAGCCGAACACATAATTAAAGGATTGCTAATGCAGAAGCCACTCGGTACCTAAGTCGTTACGATTCATTAGGTTAACTCCCAGCTGTCACGCTCGATCTCCCTAATTAGGACGATCAACTCCAATAAATTGGTGATCAGGGAAAACTTGAACCACCCACCAATAAGATGCTTTGAAGCGGGACAATGCCCGAAAAAGTCCGAAGTGTCAGAACACTAGCAAATATGAAGGGTCTGATCGCAAAATTTATGTCAAAATTTCAAATCTAAGTTGTTGAATTTGAACATCTCAGTTAAACTTGAAGCTCAAAAATCTAGAAACTCTCCGTGTTCACAACTCGGATCTAAAATTCATGTGTCAAAATCTCGAATATTTTAAATTTAGAAAATCTCTTTTTATCACCTCACCTCTACTATCTGTCAAGCTTTAGGGGAGCAAATCACTCCCTCCCCCGCGTCATGTGATTCATTATCAGAATGTGTTGTCATCTCATTGTCTCCTTGTGTGCGATGTTCCCACTTTTTCTCAACCCCTGACACCCCGCCTAACTCTATAGACTTCTTGACCTTTTCACTGTCGCACGAACCACTTTCCCTTTTGCTTTGCCCGCCTTGTCAGTCATGGGTTTTTGGCGGCTCATTCACTTGTGTTGTGATCACGCGTTATGTCTCTTAGCGCAATCCTCCTTCTCTCCGACTTGACCTGTTTTGCGGGCTTCATTGCCGCTTATTCTTGGAGTACCCAACTTTTTGATTTTCGACATCTGCTTCCTAAATTTCTACAGTGCCCTTCTCTCCTTTGTTCAGTTAGATGCCTTCCCATCCCGGGTTATTTCGCACCCGGATTCTTTGTTTGTTTTTGAGTCTATTGTCTATGAGTCGCGCGTTCTAATGCGTAGGCGTCCTCCTACCAAGGGTGTGTTTTTACGATGTTATTTGCTCGTTCTCGCGGTCACCCACGCAGTGTGTAAACCGCCGAATTTTGCCCTCCAAGCTCCCTTTCAAAAACTCAGCTTTCTTGAGTACGCTGCGGTTGAATTTTATGTGCCTTTTCAAATTATTTCTTTTAATTCTTAATAAAATGTAATGTATTAAATCCCCATT
>NNCF01125998.1:23494-60231 GCA_002313205.1 Laupala kohalensis | reverse complement strand
ATATATATTAGAGAGAGAGAGAGTAAGAAATAACTTATTACTCACAATTAATTAAAATTATTGAGTTAATTGATAGATAGAAAGAATGTTAAAGATTGTAGTCTCAAAAAGTAAATTTAGGGTAAAAGAAAAGTCTTCGCGTGGAAAATGATTGTATATCGTAGCGCGTTAAAGATAATTGAAGTGAAATCGAGTGATAGTTGTAATTTGTGTTTAATTAATTAGTAATAATCAACGAGCAAGGGAAATGGAGAGGAAGTGGTCGAGAATAATTAATACGTCGTTAAAATAGTCTGGCGCACCCACTTATTCTAGAGGAAACGTCGGTTAGTGGCCCACTATATATTTTTTGTAATCAGAAGAACCCCACGTGTAATGAATAAACAAAACGTCAGGGTTCACTTCCTCTACTATTTAGCTTCAAAGGAGAGAAACAAGGAGATGGGGTTGATGAATACGAGTGTCTAAAAGTAACTGGTTCAGTATCACTCAGAAGAAGAGGTGCGATGAAAAATTTAGGTCAGTTGGCGTAACGAATGCAATTAGTAAAGTGGATGGACAAAAGAGAAATTAAGTAAATACATGGAGAAAAGGGTTAAGAACCGAGTATAGGAAATTCAGGAAAGAAAGTAATTATGGGTAATTAAACATTAAAGTTTTAAGAAAAATGAATAGGTAAATGATTTCGGTTGAGAACAGGTGGTGAGAAGAAAGGCGGGAGACTACGAGAATAAAGAGCAAAAATTAGGATAGCAGGGGCTTCGTTGTTTAAGACTTATTACTGTTGTCTTCATTAAGAAATTTATTTGCACATTTCTTTTCGTAGGAGCGTTTGTAAGAAAGTTAATTAATTAAAATTTTTGAGTTAATTGATAGATAGAAAGATCCATCTGCAACGGAATTTTACCAAGACCTTCAGTCAATTATATTTTTGAAAAGAGAAATGGCGACGGGTTGCTGTGAAGACGGTTGAACTTCAAAAAAATCATAAATCTGCCAAAATGGAAGGAAGATGGCTTACTACGCACTTACGTCTGCGACAAGCAGAGGAGAAAGCTACAAAATGTTAGTAAAGTGACGAGTGGCGTAGAAGCGTTATACAGAAACGAGACAAAAGGGTCTCAGCACCTTTAGAACAAGATCTCTGATTATTTTTTTAGGTTGCACGATTACTACCAAATTGTTATATCGTGGAAAAATATGTCACAGGAAGATGTAATTTATTTGTTCCTTAAGTAGTTTTATATTATTTATAACTCGAGAATTAAACTTTTGTGTTATTAGTTCATATTTTAGACAAACGTTTTCTATATTTATTTAATTCCTTTTCACATATATGAAAAACTTAAGAGAATCGCAAATTATGTGAAATTACTTTCGACAATACACATCATTTGTAGGCAATGAGATTTGATTTCTTTACTTCACTGTATAAATATAAGAAATTATAGGAATATTTATAAGTAATTTGTGATTCGAATTATACCAATTCCATACGATATCTTGCAATTATATTCAAATTCTGTTAAAAACTATATTTTATCACAGTTTTTTACAGAAACTCTAATATCGTTTACATTGCCTATGAAGACCTTGCGAGACAACGAATCTCGAGATGTCGTTTAAATATAGAGAATGGTAAAGTTTATTGAAGTCAAGGATATACAGAATATTTTTGTTATAGAAGTCCAAAATGTGTATAATAAAAAAATACAAAATATTTCTTTAATAGCGGTGTAATGAAACATTTTCTCTCGTTACGATTTACGAGCGGTACGATGTCTTCTATTAGTCTGCCAAATATGGGAGCCGTTTCAAATAGACCTACGATTGGCCGAACGAAACTTCCCCAGTCGAAGGGTAAGGATGAGGTGACAGGCGTTGCAAACCTAACAGATCCAAAACTGGTCAGAGCTTGGGACTTAGAAAAATAAATGGGTCCTTTTATATTATCAGTAGTGTACCTTTACTTCAACTGTGTACCTAGACTCTAAGCCAATCCACGTTACAATATAACTATTTTACCCAGGAAGTAGTTTCCCACTCTTTGTTTTTAGGTGCTCTTCATTTGAATTCTTCACTAACGTACGTTTCGATTGGTCTGTTTTATAGTCTCGGCTTGAGTTTTCAATATGAGATTTCTTGTAGAGTCCAATATGCTGTAATGGAGCCGGACAAAAGAAAACCGGAAGCATGTTTGAAACTTTTCTTTTACAGCGCAGAGTCTACTCATACTGAATAGAAATTTCATGTAACGAATTCACGATTTTATGTAGTATCGTTCTTTTCCTTTTCTTCTCTTGTATCTGGAAAATGATAAGTATGTAATTTATTTTTTCCTACCACAACTTATATCGACTTAGTATTGTAGTTACTTCAATCTAACATAAGGTATACACTCATAAATTTGAAATTGGGAAGGTATCTCTCCATCTCTTATTCGAAATTATTCGATGAATTGTGTACAGCAATATACTATTTCTGGAATCTTACAAGGTTTGTATTATTATGTTCTCATAGTACGAAGGCGGCGTCCTGGAGATGTTCCTCACTGAGAGCCAAAAGCATTATTATACGGCCATGAAAAAACTAGGTCGCAAAAAGCCACAGAAGGTGATCAAAAGGCCAATGAACCAGTTCCTAGCTATGTTCTACGACTTATCTAACTCAAGAAGGTGAGTTAAAAATTTTATTCATACATACATCATTCATTCACGTACATTAATTCGCAAATGTTCTAGAAAATTTGCGTTCCTTTTCTGCGTAACCGGATGCAGCAAATCACACTAATGAAGTATCGTACTTTGGGACATTAAAAGATGTGTCGACGATTTCCTAATGTTTCATTTTGATCATTTTCTTTTAGAGATAACAGAATTTAAAAATTACGTGTTTTTGAATGCTTGCCTCATCTTCCATGATGAGCAGAATTTCTCCGGAAAAGATGTTACTTGATTCATACATCCTAACGAATGACTGTGCCCTAACGCNAAAAAAAAAAAAAAAAAAAAAAAAAAAAAAAAAAAAGAACCTAACGCGTCCGACCATGATGGTTATCTGTCATCATTCCTTTCCTTGCTTTGTGTACCTTCGAGTCAATCAGTTCAACTGTACAAATAGTGTGAACGTGAAACATAAAGAACAAAATAAACACGTGATTGGTAAGAAAATCTCATTATATGTATGTTTAAAGGTTTGAATATGATTAAATTTTAATGCTGCATTGTGTATTATCCACTTATAACTGCTCTGATGAACTGCTTACATTTTTAAAACTAAGTATAATACCGAGTGAGGTCTAAAACTAACAGATGTGGGGGAAAGTGTCTGCCATATTGTGCAGGTCAATAAAATAGTCTTGTTAAATAAAAGTGAACGTTCATAAAGTGATACGAAATATTAGTTATATTCAATTATCCGTTCGATAAAATATCACATGGGTTCAACTACTCGTATTTAATAGTGGTGCTACGAACGTTCACGTAGGAATTTGTCATAAACCCTCGTTTCTTTTTTTAAACAACTTTTGCTTTGCAGAAGGCACTAAATAATGTTACATTTGTAATTTACTTTGTTTTAGAGAGCAGACGGGTATATGTAGCTAGCATTCGAAGTTTATTCTTTTGCCCTTGGTTTCCTAAGCAGTTTTTGTAGTTATGATGAATAATTTCAACAATGATCAATAAATATCAACCGTGTGATGATATTCTATAAACATACACGATACAAAATGTGATACTTCAAGTTTCAATGAACAATACGGGAAATTGTTTTAAAGAAATTTAAATTTCTGTAATATGAGGTCTGAAACACTATTTTCATTGGTGCATTTTAACGATTGTTTAAGTTTTATATGCTATGCAACCTTGTAAGCGGAGCGTTGCAAACGTTTTCTTTGAGAAAATCAAAAATTAATAAATCTGAATGTAAAATGTTAAAAGAAAAATATATCTAGCTTCATTCCTAAAGATCCAACATTATTCAAAGGACTCCAAGAATAGTTTCCACATTTTAGCAGGTCTTCAAATTTAATAATTTATTTGTAAATAATTATAATATTGTATCATGATTCTAAGCTAATAATAAATCATCATTCTACTCTTCTCACTTATTTATTTTTTTATCAGGTTTGAGATCGCCATATTTGTGCTGATATTCTTAAACATGCTGACAATGGGCATCGAACATTACAATCAACCTCATGCTGTGCTTTTCGTCCTAGAAGTTAGTAACGCTTTCTTCACTACTGTCTTCGGTTTAGGTGAGTACGTTGGTAGTATTACCTTGGATAAACATGAGTGATGGACAGATTTACGTGAGATCTGAATCGTCTTCGCTAAAATTTAAATTTATTTTATTTATAGTCCTCATAGATTATTAATATTTAATTATACATGTTATTTATTAATCAGAATGAAATGTCATGAAATGCCAATGTAATATTATACAAAAGTTAATAGTGATGTCATAAATGACTAGCATACAAAATAATACTTACGACTTGCATAAAAAGTGAGTACGAAAACTAATATATTTCATGATCAATTAATTTTAAATAATTACAAAATTTGCGGACCCTTCGTCTCCACAATTAACAGACTCAGGATGCTAGTATTCTGACTGAAAAATTAATTCATTTTGACTTGCAATAGAAGAGTTTATTCGATATAATTTGGATTCGTGCTTTGCTCTCGTTGAGTATACACATACTTAACTAAACGTACGTGTAACACATTTCAACTCCGTGGTACAAAGACGTGCTATAATGTAAACTGATGTTAAATGCACGAATGGAACAATATGATTTATACTCGGATGTGAAAAATCTAAATTAAAAAATTCGACCATCACAAAACCCACAATATATTTTCAGAGGCCCTGGTGAAGATGATTGGACTTCGGTACCATTACTTCACGGTTCCCTGGAACCTCTTTGACTTCTTGTTGGTGGTGGCATCAATTTTGGGAATCCTAATGGAAGACATCATGATCGACTTTCCGGTGTCTCCCACGCTGCTGCGAGTAGTGCGAGTCTTCCGTATTGGCCGAATCCTCAGGTTGATTAAGGTACAACGAAATATGGTTCTTTATATTGGTGCACTTATCTATTAAAGGAGCCGAACAGTTTCTTTTATTTTGTAATCCCTACTTACTGGACTTATCTCCTGAAGATGCAGATGTGATATAACATTGGGATACATACATGGTACAAGCAACAGTGATCATTTTGAATTTCCATATTGTAACTCGTTTAGTACTATTTATATTATATATTAATTTATAACTGCTGTGGCATTACAATAAAAATGTATTATTAATTGCACGTGCAGTGGAAGGAAATAAGTCTCAATAAGGTTCCAAAAGAATCCAGAGAAAGCATTTCCTCTCCATGCTCTAATTCTCACAAGGGACTCAGTCATTGTTCTGTAATTTGTGTGTGTGTTTTTTTTCTACATGTGTATACTCGTTTTGAATTAGTCGGAGGAGAGGCTTCAAACCCCGAGAAATGCAACTGGTCCATTAACAATGTCATTCACCCTGAGCACACGGCGTGAACCCAAAATGACTGAATTCGGGAAGAAACAAGTTTAACTCCTTAGTTGAAATCTTAAGATGAATGTCACCCGCCTAGTGAGTGAGTGCTGTGGGTTACTTACCGGACGGGTGGAACCTATTGACGGTGGGTCCTCCAGTCATTATCGTACCGTTATTTTCATCCCCTGTTGGTAGCAGCGATTTATCCATCACGACCCACAGACAAGACGCTATATCCTTTTTGTGCCATGTCTCTCTTGATTCGGCCCTAACCTATTCAATAAGAGTAAAGAGTTGAACACAGGCGTATTAGAACTTTTTTCGGTAAACATTTTAGCGATCGACTGCAAAGTTGGTACGCAAGTGCATCTAGGAAATGCTCATCTATCGCATGCTATTTTCTTCTCCACAACCCCCAGGAAGATGATGTTGTGGTTGAAGAGGACTTCCCTCGACACGAGTGATAATACGGCATTGCATTGGAGTCAAAACATTGACAACGATAAAGTGCCGTATAATTTATCATATTTGGAAGTATTGCATTCACTCATTTCATAAAATGAAATGCTTTTTTACATAATTCAAATTATTAAAATGTTAAAAGTGTGTTTCTTTTTGATTGATTTTAACGAAATTTTCACCCCATGACACTCAAAGGGTTGCCGACAGTGTATGAGTTGTTTTAAATACAGATAACGAGGATACCACATCGTATGTTTTCAAATCGGTAAGAGAAAATAAATGGGATTTGAGACAATGAAAGTAGAAAATCTCCCACATCTCACAACGACCAACTCATCGAATATTTTATTTCAGCTAGAAAACAAATATTGAAGATAAAATTCAATATTTTGTTCACAGGCGGCGAAAGGCATTCGTAAACTGCTATTTGCTTTGGTGGTCTCACTGCCTGCGCTCTTCAATATCGGAGCGTTGCTGGCTTTAATTACTTTCATATATGCAATCATCGGAATGTCAGTATTCGGCCACGTGAAGAAGCAAGGAGCTTTAGACGACATGGTGAACTTTGAAACTTTCGGTCGTAGCATGCAGCTTCTCTTCAGGTACGTTAGCTCCCAACTTTATCTCGAGCGCTTTGGTAGCTAAGAAATTACTTACTAAATTACACGTATTTTACTACTCCTCTGGTGTATGGTAATATCTCTCATTGAAGTGCTTGAAATTATTCACGTAAAAACTGATTCTGCTTTACACGACACTGTAGAAGTGAAACTTCTTCGGGAATATAAATTAGAAACCTCGTATTCTTACCTATATCATTCCAAAAAACTATTTAAAACTATAATAAATAATTTAATTGGTTTTTAGACGAGTATCAAGTAAGATTGGAATTACTTTACAATATATATTGATATTTGTATTAAGTTAAAATAATAATAATTACGTGAATGAAATAACCAACTTCAGAAGATAAAATGAAATATATTTTGTGTTGTTTCTCGGCATTAATTGTCGTTCCCGCTAATAAATACTTGTGCAGAACCCTGTGTTTTGTTTCTTTCTTCTTTTTTTCATTTTTATACCCATCCTCGTTATTTTCTGCGTAATTTTTACTTTTCGTAAATATAAATACACACAAATATTTACATAAAGGAATGTCAGTAAAATTTACCCCTTCCATCGATTACGTGTGCGCATAGTATTTGTGCAAAATGTAGATACATCGTAAGTATAGTATCTTATGTATTTTTAATATTGTCCATTACAATTGTTCAGTCTCCATTCATAAAAAGTAACTGAGTAGTGTTTAATATTGTAAACTCTAGTTGTCTTTTGTTTGTATAAACGTTTTCGGCACCAGAGCAGACTATTTCCGGAACGTGATGTTCAAATATACCGATGTGAACTGTACGTTTACGTACAGTGATATTCGTTTCTCATGCGCCTAAAGAAGTTTTACTTCAGAAAAAATTGTGGAAAGAAGCACACATTGTAATAATTATTCATCAAGCACATCTGTAAAGATAGAGATTTGTAAAACAAAATTTAACATGCAAAAACTAGTTTCAACGGAATTCAGGTTTTGGCGGTAACATATACAAAAATTGTGGATGCTATTGACGTTTCTGGGTACCCCTTACAGCTATAAGAGCAAATATTTTTGAACGAGGACACAATTATCCATTAAATATAAGGTCTTATAACTGGAAAGAATGAATACGTCATTTACTTGCCATTTCAGAGCAAAGGTTTTGTGTGTTTTGGGGGATACTTACAGAAAGAAACCTTTTTCTGTGTACGCCAATTTTAAAATATTTTCATGTTATTAATGAACTTTTCATATCTTCAGGTTGATGACATCCGCGGGTTGGAACGATGTCCTAGAATCTTTGATGATCCAACCCCCGGATTGTAATCCAACATTCAATAGTCAGCCCAACGGCGATTGTGGATCCCCATTATTAGCCATCACTTATTTCACTAGCTTTATCATCATCAGCTACATGATTGTCATTAACATGTACATTGCCATCATCCTCGAGAATTTCAATCAAGCCCACCAAGAAGAGGAAATTGGCATTGTTGAAGACGATCTTGAGATGTTCTACATTCGCTGGTCCAAGTAAGTATGTAGTCAAGATCGTTACTGTTTCTTGGATTGATATCAGAGCAGGAGATTGCGTAACTCTTTCCAAATACTTTCCCAAAAATAATACTTATTCCTTATGTGTAACTTTCACATCTCAATCATCTTTCCTTTTTTGTTGCGAAGTCCCTCAGTTTAAATACATTTGCCCTGGAAAATAATCTTAATTTATTAAGTATTGAGAACTACTTTTGGAATACGTAATTTGTAGGAACATTAACCGCTGTTCTTAATCCAATCTAATTGATACATTATTAGGAAATATACATATTTAATGTTTCATCGTATTAACATCTTTAAAATTGATCTTACAGAAATTAATACTGTTCTGGAAGACTTATATGACGCGTAGCATCTTAAGATACTTTCCGGAATATAACTAACATTTTTTAATTTTATATCTTCTACTTTTTTTAGTTTTACTCTCTGATATTTATCTTTCTCATATTTTAATAAAATGACGTTCTTTAACAGTTTTATTGTAAGTCAATTCCATTTATCATTCAATTTCTTCATTCTTCACTGACATATTTCGATGTTACTCCTCCCCAAACGGATAACCCCGTTTTTCTCGATGTAGGTACGATCCTCATGCGGCGCAATTCATTCGCTTCACGCAATTGTCAGACTTCATTGCCAGCCTCGATCCTCCGCTGGGAATCCCCAAACCCAACGTGGTGGCTCTGGTCAGCTTCAACCTGCCCATCGCGAGAGGCAACAAAATCCATTGCCTCGACATTCTACATTCACTCGTTAAGCACGTCTTGGGCCACGTAGAAGAAACCGAGGATTTCAAGAAGGTGAGCCCCCTCTTTGAATCGCGACTTTCTTCGATGTTAAGTCTAATAAAAAAAATCTAAGGTTGTTCATGTGTAGAACGATCCTAGTATCGGTCAGATGCATCCATCGTGGATGGAGAGATTGATAAAAAACTTCACGCTGCGACACTGTTATGTATGAAGCTCTGATGCTTCCACAGAGCGTATTTCCTTTCCGATATGCGTAATAGAGAGAAACTAATGAAATTGTGAACATTTTCTGTTCATTTTGATGAGTGTTTTTTTCGGGACATTAATTTCGAAATGGTGGTGTTAAAAATGGTATGCGCTTTACGTATTTAAACATTGTTTTATAACACTCCATATCAGAGACAGTCGTAGCAATATAATTATTCCATTTTCTGTTCCAATTTGATGATTTTATTTTCTTAAGCTTAAGGATCGCCGTTTTCTTCATCTCCTTTAGAAATTTCCTATTATTTATCTTTACTTACTGATATTTTTTCCTATTTTAGCTGCAAGAGCAGATGGATATCAAATTTAAGAAGCAATTTCCAACTCGCAAGGAGCTGGAAATCGTGTCTTCAACTCGCATCTGGAAGCGCCAGGACAAGGCGGCTCGCCTGCTGCAGAAAGCGTTCCGCGACTACATCAAGTGAGTATACGCGAGAGCTGAGCGCAGGTAGGCAGCTCGATGTTTACCGTCAGAATGTCATTACATCGGCATTTGGAAAGAAAACAGGTGAAAAGAATCGCTCGCGAGAATTCCTGGTAGAAATTACGATTTTACATGCCATTACATCCAGTGTATCGTAGTGGGTGAGTAATAAAAGCAATATTTGTAGTGAAGAGCTTTTTAGAGTGCGGATAAACGATGCATGAACGTATCATTAATTTATTTCCGGTATCTGCTATTAGAATGTTTTTATTTTTATAAATTTCGTTGTTGTTAATTCATCAAACTTGTTTCTATTGCACGAAATCTACTGTACTAAATACTCCAGTCGAAAACCTGCACAAAAGCAAGCGACACGTAAGCTAAGTATACTTAGCTTAACCTTTTCTTAGTTCAAGAAGGTCGTAGCGTTTAAGTCAAATAAAAACAACTTACGAAAGAAAAAAATTACAAGAGAAATACGTAAGCTAAGAAGTTGTATTTATCTGGCCTAAACTAGAGAGCCATCAGCTTTGTACACAAATCGACCAGTCTACCTTGCTCGCATACGTTCAGCAGCAAGTCCCGCGCTCGCGAATACCCAGCTCGCCGTTGCCTCTGAGTAAACAAGGTGGCGACGGCGCGCGTGCGGCGTCTGAGGCGTGATGCTGTTCGCAGGCGCAAACGTGAGCGAGAACGTGAGCCGCTGGACCTGGAGGACGAGATGACGCAGACATCGAGCCCGGGTGGCGGCGGCGGTTGGCAAAGCCGTCTGTCAGCGCTTCTTCATGTGCACCGCGGCAGCCGTGCGTCCTCGCGCAAGTCATCGCGCGCGTCCGACGCCAGCGACCTCTCGGCCGAGTTGGGCGGCGCGTGGCTCAACCTACCACTGTTGCTGGCACACCCGCCGTCGACGGGCGCGGGTGAAGACTTGCCGCCGGCGCCGGCCGCGGTGCCCACGTCGTCTGCCGCCGCCGCTACCGCGCTCGCGGGCAACGGTAAAGTGTGCATCACGGTAAGCGAGCCGTCGCCGGAGACGCTGGACTCGGACCGCCCACCTGTCAGCCACCTGCAGGTGTCGGAGCCGGTCGTCAGCGGCGACGTCAGCATCCTAGTGACGCAGCCGTCGCCCGACAGCGCGGTGCCACCGTTGGATAGCCGGCCTGATGTGGCGCCCGTGCGGCACGGCGGTGCAGGCGCGTGTGCGGGAGTAGTAGCCGACGTGGCGGATGCGAGCGCAGAGGCGAGTGGAGCGCGGGCGCAGAGTACGGTCGTTCGGGACGATCGACCCCTCATGGGTTCCCTGACGCGACGCAACAAACTTGAGAACAAGCAGTCCATCCCGGAAACGTCAGTTTCGATGGACCGCCATCCATTAGGTCTTCTCCCCACCAACGTGCTCTCTCTGTACCACGCCGGGCTGGGCGAGGCGCCCACAGCACGGTCGGAGAGCGCCACGCTACCCCTGGAAATTCACCCGGCGAAGTTGCGGCCAGGAGGACCCGGTGGTCCCGTTCTGTCGCTCCCGCCACCGCCACGGCCCGGCCTGGGTCCCAGTCTTTCCATCGACAGGCCATCGGGAGCAGCATCGCCCACACCCGCAGCACCCCTCACCGGTCCCATCTCTACGGTGGGGAAAGTCCCCATACACACCCCTGCCTCTGCGCCCGCTCCCCCTCCCCCCGCGCAGGCCTCCGCTTTCGCGCAGGCTCCCGCCCCCGCTCGGGTGCCTGTGCCCGCGCAGGTGTTCGCCCCCGCGCAGGGTCCCGTCCCCGCGCGGGGTCCAACCCCCGCGCAGGCTCTTGCCCCCGCGCAGGCTCTTGCCCCCGCGCAGGTTCTTGCCCCCGCGCAGGCCCATGCCCCCGCGCAGGCTCCCGCGCCGGCGCAGGCTCCCGCGCAGGTCTTGGCGCCAGCGCAGGCGCTCGCGCAGGGTCTTGCGCCCGCGCAGGGCCCCGCGCCGGCGCAGGCCCCCGCGCAGGTGCCCCCGCCTGTGCCCGAGCGGCGGATGCCGCGACCGCCCGAGCGCCGCCCCGCCGACTCCAAGCTCGTTCATGCGATGGTGCACCGAGACTCCGAAGAATCGGCAGATGACAGGGGCAGCTGATGAGCACACGGTCCCCGCGTGCTGAGTTGAAGAGAGAAATAACGCCCCCCAGGCGCCATCGCCCGCCACATCGCCGCGGGTGTTTGGTCTGCGCCCGCGAGCCAACCTCGAATTTCTATTGGATTCTGCGTTCACTGAATAATGCAAATACTATTCGCATTAAATAAGAAAAAGGTGGCGTTTCCTACAGACGGTAGGCTCCGATGCCGTATGGGCCCGAGACCGCGGCCTCGCCTTCCTGACGAAGATAGTTGCGCTTATTGGCTGGGGCGGGAGAGTTCTAGTACCTGCTGGTTAAGTAGACTTGCGAGATATTTCACACTTGTGGACCAAACAACGGTATCGTGATAAATCATCGTAGGCACAGGTGATGAGTGCAAAAAGAAAAGTTGATGTTTTAGACCTAACTATTGATATTGCTGTTCATGAAACCTGCGCGCGCGCACACAAGACATTCGATTTTCTAAGAACATATTCCGATTTCGTTTATGACATTATGATTACTTATACTGACACAGATTTTGACATACGCAGAAACCCGCTGACTCCCCAACACGCAAATAACGACATTTTAATGAACAGATGATTCCGCAGTCTCATCTTCCCTTGTACAACACTCGTATTCATTCACGACTCATGTACACTGACTCCGTGCCCATTTTGTAAATCCATCATGATTTCTCAGAAACATGCTAACTTAAAGTCATTCTGCGATCGCTTCCCCACTACTACCACTATTGACTTGTGACAACATGCGACATTTTCTCTTTCCTCTCAATACAACAGAAAGTTCTCGGACATTTTCGTGTGCATACACACAGTTGATCATGTACATGCATTTATACAAACCTCTAATCATTTGAACATTGTGCATAGTTATTCATACATACTGAAACGTTACAAACATTACCATACATTCATCCATATATACATATAAACACACGTACATACATATATGCAGCTCTGTCTCAGATTTACATATTTACAGAAGTCTCAGATTGACATCTGTACAGAATACTTTCGAACATACATGTTTACAAAATTCTAACCAAACATCATACTAAGATACAGACATGTTTACTAAATTCTAAAACAACAATACACTAACATACTTGCAAACCTACATCGAAAAAAATACATACTACATACATACATGCACAGATACATTCATTCTCACACACATTGAATTATAATCATGTTGGAATTGACAGAAAATTCATTATCACTGATCATCACAATTCATACATACCCTTATTATTACTGAATTATTATTATTATGATTATTATCCAAGTATTTGATAAGTTTCCAATATGGATAGTGGCCTTTTCAAATCAAAAAATATTTTGTCTGCAATAATGTAGTGATTATATAAATTGGAGAAGCAATGATATGTTAATCATAAGAAATAACTTTGTCTCTACAAATCATGGAATGATCGTACTTGACATAGTACTGGACAAGTGTAAGGCGATCTTTCTAATTGTTTGTTTAGTCAATTACGTCGGGTAAAAGTAAAAGTACTGTAAATGAAGACCTAAACATTAGTCAATTTAAAATATAACTGTTGATACTTCTTGTCTCTTATATCTCAATTTCGTACAATCATACAATTCAGAAAACACCCATTTTATTACACATTGAACAAGGGTAACAAATCAAGAAATTATCTGTCAAGTGTAAGAGTCTTTAGCTCAAAAACTCACATTTCTGTTCCCTAAACCCTTTAATTGCTGTACCTTTGTGTGGTATGGAGAATAATCTTCAAAGGATTTCCACCTTGTTTCAATGTTTAGCAACACTTAGTGTTGGTTGGCACCTCTCCGCTACATTTTGGTCCCTGGCCTTTAGTGTAGAGAGAGAGAATTCAAGATACATTGAATATCCATCGGTAAAAGGGTTAAGAAAATACGTGCAGTGTTTCAGCCATATTTAAGTGGTTCAACATAGGACTTTATGCTGAAGATAATGTAAACTTAGTAGGGATTTCGCAAATGGTCCCACTGTATTTTGTCTTATGCTCAGAGTTACTTTCTTTCCTTTAACAATAATAATAACTACATTGTGGTTATATAAATTATTAAATTTAAATAGATAAATCGTCTTGAAAATAAAGTGCAGTTCTAAAAGTATAGACAAAAATGGAAAATGACAAATGTTTACTGCAATAGAGCATCTTTATGAAGTGTCGTTTCATAGGGTCTCTCAATCATCAAAGCTGTCCCCAGGGGTTGTGAGAGATAACAGGTACCAAGGAAATTCCATATTGATGGTATATATTGATGTTAGGTGTCTCCCTCACCACCCTTTCACAGAATTGAGTTTCTACCTGGATCAAAAAACCTTTCAGAGAAAAGTTTCAATTTTTTTAATTCATAAAGTGAGAAAAGGGTTGTTACCCATAATAAGTAAATTAATCAAAAACTCAGAGAAGATCTAAATTTAATTTATTTAAGTATGCTGACAGAGAAAGAGAGGTCCAATGAAGCATAACCAACCAAAAAAAAAGAAATTGTTAAGACAGTTTGTGTGTGTGAGGTTGAATAAAAGGAAGGGAGAATGTAAATATGTGTGCATGTAATTCATAATTCACAGTTGACAACTATGGTAAAAGGTCCCGTAATTACTAACCATTGTTGGTTGTTTAATTAGTTTTGTGTTAGTTGAGAAGATATTTAAAAAAAATTTATCATTATTAATAATAGCTAAGTTGTTCTACAAATTAGATGAACTATTTCAGACAGAATAAGTCATTTTAATTTCAAAACTTTAAAAATATTGATCTTCTGCATGGATCATAATTGAGTGCTTGTTAAAAACTTTTATAGATCACTCTGCTTTGATCAATAAAGCATACTTCATGCTTCAATATTAGATTGTTTGGAAATTCTTTAATACTTGAAAACAATATTTATAAAAACTATGTTATGATATTTATAGATTATATAATTAGATACAAAAGAAACAAAAAATATATACACAAGTCATAAAAATAAATTTTTTAAAGTGCATGAATAACTTGTTTATATTGCTTTATTTTTTCCTACCAATTTCATGGATAGAAATTTAAATAAATGATTGGAACACAGTTTTGTAAGTCAATTTGCCATTGTTTTGCATTGACTCTCAACAGAATGCTATAAACTGGATATAGCTGCTTCTTCACATAGATTGTATCATCTCAAATTATTCTCTAGGAGCAAATAAAATGAAGAAGTATCAAATGAAATAATAGGATTTGTTCTGAAAGAGTGAATTTTAAAACCACACAAATTGCAAGAACGATATTTGAACACAACATTCTAACTTTTTTTATTACTTTTTTTGCAATACATCTATTTTTTCTATGAAGATTTTTATGGAGGCCGATTGAGATAGAATTATAGCAAGAATAAAATAGTTAAGTATTTTTAATCAAGAGTTCTTCCAATATTCATAATTCACTTATATATTAAGTCATCTGTTAAATTCATTCCCTTTAATGTAGTTAGCATTTATATTAATTCCTTGTTATATACATAATAATGTATTTCCTGTCACTTGCTTCAATATAATAATAGAGTCTAAAATTAATGGTAAATGATACTTAGCCACTTCATTGAATGCCATTCAAACTTTGCAAGATTTTTTAAATTCTAGAGGGTGGTTTTGTTGGATTTATTTCACAAACAATTTATACCATCTAATAGAGTCCTTAAATTTCCTCTTTTGGCTAGCTTGACATGAATTTATACAGTAATTAAGAAAATATTAAACTTTTTTAAAAATGTTTCCCTTTATAAAATAACTTTTTGCACAGTCTCTCTTACGTACAATTCTTTCAAGCAGCCACATTTATAATTAATACAAGATGTTATTCCATGCTGGGAGCAATGTCTAATGATTATCTGTGGGAAACAGTTCATCTAGTATGTACATATTAAAGAGATGTAAGTTATTGTTGTATGATATACTAATGAAGTATTGATCGTCATAGCATATTGGGCTAAGTTAAAAATAAAACTGATTTTCTGTAATTTAATGTTATTTTGCCAAATTTGCCCAGTGTTGACAATATTGTTATTGTATTGTATATATATATATATAAATACATATATAAAGAAGAAAGTACTTGATCAAATCAAAAAGGCCTATGATATGAGATAGTTATACATTTTTACTCTAGTTAAATTCAATATTGATATATTGTGCTAGTGTTGTGAAGTCTGGTGACTGTGCACTTCAAACCTTTGAGCCTTCTTCAATTGTACATTGCAGAGTGATTGTCCTAGTGCTGTGCTGGTCCAAAGGCAGTTGTATTTACAATATGTCTTAAGTTAATTTTTGCATCACACAGATTAGAGACTGAAAATCTGTAATGCAATTCAGTGTGTGCTGTTTGAGGAAGGCTAATATCAAAAGAAAATCTAATATATAATTTTGATTTTGATTAATGAAATTTAATACTGGAAATTTTACTTTTGGAACAGAATTTCAATATTGGAATTCCTCTCAGATGTCTTCAAAATATCATTCAATTATGAAGAAAATCTTATTTATAGTTTATAATAGTTTCCTAAAAATGCTTACCATATTGATTACTTCTGGCACAGCACAGAGATTGAACAACACATATTAATGCTTATTGTAAGGGATTATTTTTGTTACAATGAATACAGAGCTATATGGTTTCAATTTGTCTTTGGGTACAGCACTTTTACTGTCAGCACAAAGACAGTTTTTAAAAACTGAAAAAAAAACTACTTTTCTCGTTTATTTTTGTCACCATACTGACCCAAAAGTCACTGAACGAAAGTACACAACTTGAGTCTCAATTTGGACCAGCTCAGACTAAGCATGACCATAGTTCATAACTTTGAAGTAAGATTATAATACTAACTCTATTCTACCAATGTATTGACTTTGCACTAAAAGAACTCTGTATCATTAGATACTCTACAAACATATCCAAAAATCCCTACTACTGTAAACTTTAGACAATGGTGATTATAGTTAGTTTATATTTTGATACCTCTAATTCAATTATTATTCTTTTTAAAATTTAATCTGGGTGGGTCTCAGGAATTTTTGGAATAGTGTTATCAATTATCAGAATACACTGTTCAGTATAACAGAATTGTTGGTTGAAACTTGCTTAATTATTTTAAATAGCTGTCCAGAAGATGCCATTGAGTAGCAGTTTACAAATGCCAAGGAAGCATAATGAACTGTGATGTAATAGAATTGCAATGTGGTGTTCTCTGCAGTTGCAGGAGAATACTCCTTGGTCTTTTAGGCCATTGCATAATACGTAGCAAATTCGAATGCTACAGTTGTTAGTGACTACAGGGACAATGACAACTGTCCTATGTTAATGCAAATGACTCATTTTCACTAGAAAATCTAGCAAAATAAATTATGTAAAAACAAAGAAAGTTAATTTGGTGTTTTAAGACAAAGTCTATCCTCAACCTAATCCAATACATTTCTATAATTTCTTCCATGTGCCTCCTTATTTCAACAAATAACAAGATTATTTCAAGAAGAAAGGATCTTTTTGTTCTGTCTTCTCTACAATGGAATATTACTGAGTTGTCCTTTTATATGTGTTAGCTTCTCCTTTATCACAGTGTAAAGTTTAAAGTGTATTACATTTTTCCAATTTTATTATTAATTTATTATAAGGTAATTATATTTTTTGGTAACTAATGTTTAAATTTAGAAATGGGATATTAAGGAGTTTGTCAGAAGCAGGGGCGGATCCAGGAAGTGATCTTGGGGGGTGGGGGTGGGGGCAAAACTTTGTCAACTTACCCTCCCAATACTTTCGTCTTCCGAGGAATCACCAGTTTTATTAATAGTGGAAGTAAAAAACATTTTCAGCAGCGGAAGTATTTTCTTTGCTTTCAGTCTTGTAGTTGTTTTTTTGAAGTGCACTTTTGTATAGAATTAATTTGCACTGCAAATAAAAATCCTTTACCATACGGGACAAAATGCAATGGAAAGGATAAGTTGTGACTAGTAATGTAAATCCCATTGATGTTAACTAGGAACAAGGTTCTAGATATTGTGAATCAAATTTAAAAAATATTTAATGAGTTGTACACGCTCCTTTATATATTTTACAATGTCAAGTCAAATTCTGAGAGTGGGGAGGCGCGATCGCTCCATCGCACCCCTCACCCCCCAGATCATTTTTATTAAAATTATTTTTATTCACAGAGATACTGTAAATTATTCTTCCGTATAACTTCATTTCAAGAATGGAGACTTAGTAAAGTAAGTATTTTGAATAGCTGTGGACTAGATGGAAAATAGGTAAACTAATAGCCTTTTATTCTAAGTTGTTTCTAGGACTGGACCCCATTTTCTATTTTATTATTCTAGTCAACAAAATAATTATTTACCTACCAGTTATATTTCAGCATTCTTATGAATAAAATTTGATGAAACCCTGCAACATTCTGTGTAAGAACCATGTAAAATTTACTTAGCATGTTAAAAAGAGGTTAACTTGAATGTTAACATTCCATTGCAGGTTCTTAGTAGAATCAGTAACATTCATTTGCGGAACACAGTTTAAGTGTAATATATACATATTCAATATATTATATGTTTGGAATTACCATTAATAAAGAGAAAATATTATTTCAACAAAGGAAACTTAAGTTATGTGGTAAAAATGATTTTGTGTTATTTTCATGAAATAAAATTTATATTTACTTAGGTTTCATTTTTTGAGGGTTTTTCATTTATATTTGCCTAATTATTTTCAAATGATGATCCATTTTTCATTTTGTTTGGAGAAAGATGATGTGATCACAATCCTTAGTCTTGACCTCAGTTGGATGAAGGTATTTTTGTTGATAACTAAGGTAGTTTGAGCATGCAAGGTGCTAGTCAATCCTACATAATCATTTATGAAACTTTCAATTATGTGATCTATTCTGTTTATATTAAAAATAGCCATTATAATAGTAATTCATGAATAACTATAAATTGAAAACAGCAAAGCTCTTTGTATTGTACTTTCATTGTTTAAATGGAGATGCTATTTGAGGAGTAGTCTCTAATTTATCTAGAGTTCACTAGTTTTGCAATTGTTTTCATTGAATAACTTCCTGAAAAAAACAAAAATTTGAGGCAAATTTTATACTGTTCTTTTCAATATTAAATATGTGACACATTTGACAGTTTTTTATATTAGAAATTATATTGGAATTTATTTGAAAACTGTTCCTTCAGATGTTTTATCCATAAGATCCCATATAAACAGTGGACTTAGGAACATACATAGGAAAGACAAATTTCGAATGTTTCAAGACCATTCCATCATCTGTAAAGCAGGTAAAAGAAAGACATCACCTCCTCAAAGTGTTAATAGCATTGGAGATGAGCCCTGAGTTGTGTTGTCAGCAATGCAGTAATGTTGTATCGCTTATACAATTATTGCAATACAAGTTTAGCCTGCATGGATCACACCTAGTGTTGTGAGTCGTTTCAACCAATTGCATGTAATTTGCAGAAATTATAATACAAATTTGTATTACATTTGCCTATAATATGGAAATTTAGTGTGTGAAATACCTGGTAACACTTTAATAAAGTTTACCGATATACTTTAAAAAAGTATACCTTTTATCATTTTCAAATTTATCTGTTGAGGGTGCAAGTGCAATAGAGGGGAGTGGGGTGAGGGGCTATAACCCCCTTTAGCCCCCCATTAAATCTACCGCTGTGTATAAGTTCAGGATGATTTTAACATTAGCTCAGCAAGGTCAAAATGTCATTTGATGAGTTTGTAGATAATAGTGTATTCTTTCATAAAGAAAATTCAGAACACTCAAAAACAATTACCAGCTTTCTCACACTACCTTAAACAGCAAATATTTCCATCAACTCTCTGAAAAATGCAGGTTTCTCTGAGATAAGAATTGAAAAAGAAAGGAGCATTAGGATTAAATATTAATATTCATTCTCATCAGTATTTCATTGATGGAAAACTGATGGGGGTCGATGGTATTGATTTGCGGTATTTTTGTCTGACACATCAGCAAGTTACAATGAGAAATAATCTAAAATACATGAAAAAAATAATATGTTTTTCTAAATTTATGATAATTTGTTTATTTGAAAGAAATGATCATTTTTGTGAAAACATGACAAACAATTATGATTAATATATCTTTCAGTATATGTCCTTCTTCAAATATAAAGAGTTGTGTGAAAAAACATTTTGGTGAATTTACTTTTTGAATGAGCCTGTGATAAAATTGAACTGACAATTAGACTGTGTTCTGCAGAAATCTGAAAGAAAATTTATTTTTTTCAGGATATTTGTGATGAATTGATTTATGAACAATTCTGTGTTGCTTCTTAGAATAACTGTTGAGTCAGGAATAGGGCAACCATTGGTCTCATCTTAACCAATGCATTGTGTTCTTGCAATTTTTGTACTGTTTCATCATTTTAGTAAAAAAGACAATTTTGTCCCATTTTTTTCAATCAAATCCAAATATTTTCCTTATTTTTAACAATTTAACATTTACAATTATGTTTGGTATTAAATTACTATTTATTATAGTTATAATTACTTTCTTTTCCTGCATTTTAAAAAGAAATACAAAGCAGAATAAGCAAGGAACTAATAAAGAATTCAAACTTGAAATAGACTTGTGTGTTTGATAAGTAGATTATCACAAAAGCTGTAATTTAAAGGAAGCTATACAGATGGAAAAACGCTAGTGTTCCTATCTGTGGGAGATGCATACAAATGTTTTGTGAAATGTGAAAAAAGCAGTATGTCTCCCAATGTTTTCAAGATATTGTTGTATTTATTCTTTGCCTTGCTGGATCAACAATAGCTTTGGAAAGTATATTTCATGTTACAAACAGTGTGACGTGGAAAAGTGAGAAATCAAGACTTTACATTGATGAATGGGAGGTTATTCTAACCTTTTGATAAATTGTGCCATTGTATGAAAAATTTCATAAGGAAATTATTAAAAAAATAAAAATCTTCAATGAAAGGTTAGATGATCAAAAAAATATTGTTGGTGTGATTCTGAACCTTCCTTCTATGTCTAAAGTATTAACATAGGCAAGAATGAACTTTTTTAAAAATTAATAATAATTTTTCCTTAACACATACTATTCAATTTTGTATTTCTTTCATGATATAAATCCCTAGTTTTTGATCATACAATCAAACTCCTTCTATTACCTATAAACAAATTTTACTTTCTCATACATGTTGCATATAGAAAGTATTGTAATCCGGAAAAAACTTGGCCACTAGATTTTGACAGAAATATATGTTAGGTGTCCCTGATACTGAGAAAGCATGCTATCCACCCATCTGTCTGCTTGTCTATCTATCCATCTATGCACAGCAATTCTGGTGAAATGAAGAGGTCAATTTCATTCTTACTTCGTATATAGGATAGTACCTGCTTGTTGCCAATGTGAATGCTCTGGAATTTTTTAACTTTTATGCAAAGAGTGTTTTATAAGAAGACTGAAGTCATTTTGGGAAATTTCAGCAAAAAAGATTCCAAAATGTTTCTTTAAATTTTCTGTTCAGATTGTATATATTCCCCCCGCATAAGCAGTATTTCACTTGAAAGTTTGGTATAGAGGTAGGAAAATAATATTTCTCAGTTACACTACCATATATATTTACTATTTCAAGAGATTCGAAAAATATTTGTCTCTGTAGATATACCAAGCAGAGGGAGAAAACAGTCATAAAAAACTTAAAGGAAAGATATAATAATGAATCAATGTTAAAACAGGATGTATATTAAATGTATTTTTCTATAAGTTTAGTTTTATGTACTATAGAGATGGCTTTCAAATTATATTAGAAAGTATGTATGATGATTTTACACCACTAGTTTTCCTTCCCATTAGAGATATTTCTTTTTAAAGAGAATTAAAATAAATATCAAATGAACTGTCTTCTTGTTAATATTGAGCATGTTTTTTTCTGAAACATCAACACAATCATGAACACTAACAACATCAGAAGAAAATTGGTATATTCCATTTTGTCTCTGAAAAGTATTACAAAAAGATTCTTTAAATTAAATTAATTAAATGTCCTTAATTGGACGGTTCACATTATTTTTTGTGATATTTCCCTTCACATGGTATTTCAATTCTTGATTGCAGCCTTTATCAGTTGTAATACTTGAAACCTCAAATGAAAAAAAAAAGTCAACCAAAAAATTGGTTATATTCAAGACATATTTGTGACATTAGTTGTGTGGACACAAGCTCTGAAACAGAGGTTTGGAAGTTTGAATTATATAAACAAAATAGATCTTGATCAGAGGGATTTCGTACTATATTTTACACTATCACCCAGAGCATATTTTAAGTCATGAACTAAAGTATAAAAGATAGTTGTGTAATGTCACATATTTGTGCTAGGGCCAGAAATGAGAAAAAGTATCTAAGCAATTTGCAGATTAGTGGCATTTATAAATTGCTGCATGTGTTCATAGGATCATTAACATTTCAATACACCAAAGCCTTTATACATCCTCATTATGGCATACAGGCTTTTTATACATCTTTTATGCATGAGGTTTTTATACACCTCATTACGGGATCTCAGAGATCCCTCATCTTTTTTAAGATTGAAAGATGCATGTAAAACAGCAATAATTGTATGAAATTTGTAAATGATTCCAATCATTTACTTTTTTATTGTTTACTTTATTAGAATGTTAAGAGGATTCCATTAATTTTATTTACAGTCATTTCACACACAATATACTCCTTCAACCTCTTGTGTGGGAATAATTAGCTTTCCAAATTGGAAAATAATTAACAGACATCTTATCAAATTTCTTCATTTTTTTACGATTTATATTTTAAAAAAATGAGTTAAAAATAGAAATTATATTTATGAATCATTTTCCTCACCACATTAGAAGGAAGGAAGGAAGTGTGTGAAAGGAAGCCTCCACAGAAACCACTTAAGAGAACTACTAAAAGAACAACACAGACACCAGCTTAAAGTTACTTCAAATAAAGTTATAGGAGAAAATATTTTGTTCACAGTTCTGATACTTCATGTAAGTTTGGTATTCACAGTTCAAAATATTTGTCAAAGCTTTGCTAATAAATGAAGAAAGCAAGGTATAAAGCAGATGCATCCATCAATTGTCGGAATAAAGAAAACAACAGTATTTCATACACTAAATCATACTATACCTATTACATTAATTTTTGGGGTAATGTGCTTATCCAATGAGAAATATAAGAAACAATAAAGCAGTTCAGGGAAGATAAATGGATGAGTCCATTAGGTTCATAGAGTGTCTGGCAAAATTTAAGAAAGTGGAATATTTTTATGCTTTGCCTTATCAAAAATCAGACAACTTTCAAACTTTAAGTGAATAAAAACAATGGTAAATTAAATTTTAATTTTTTTTTTTGGAAAATGATGCACTGAATCCAAGTGCATCCAAGTGAACCCAATAAAGACTACATAAAATATACACTCTAATACCCACCTCTTTTATCATACTAATAGTACATATGACATTGCTTATTGGACGGTGACTGCAAGGATGTTGAGTTATATAACATAATATTCCATTATCTCATCATTCACCAGATGTTACATGGAAAAAAGAAGTCACAGAAAATGTGAAGAAAAGAAAGCATTTGTACTTGATATTCAGCTGATATGGTTTCCAAAAGGTGGATAAATGTTTTTAAAAGTAAAATAAAAGTGCACAACAAAAGTTTGCCTTCTCCAATTTAATTCCAAACTACAGTTTTATAAATAAATATAAGAAATCATCGTTGAACGAAAATAGTTATCTTCTGTACTTTCAATACATTTTCTGATGAAATAATGATGGCAACCAAACTCTCCACCACCTCCTCCTCCTCTTCTTCTTTTTCCTCCTCCACTTCTTCTTCTTGTGTGAAATCCCTTTGAATCTGTTTGAAATCAAAGATACCTTGAGCAGTATTTTGATTCGACTCTTCAACATGCGCATTTTGTTTCAGTTTTGAAAATCCTGGATTCTTTCATTGCAAGCTCAGGCGTGTTGTATCAGTTATTTAACCGATATTGAAAACATCATTTCTCGTCATGTGTTACAATGCTTGATGCGATGTCTGTATCTCTATTAGACGGACGCTCTTTGCAGAACTTCACTTCGCAATCTACTTCATTGCCCGTCTGTGTGCGGTACTAAGTGAAAAGTGACCTCCTGGTTGCCCACACATTCCATTAAAACCAAATGGACAGCGAATTTAGGAATTCCTGAGATCTCCATTAGCCTAGTAGACGCACAACGATATATTTGAAGAATTTCTGCGATGTCTTGTACATTTTCTTCAGTTTGAATTGTCAATGATGGTCCTGGCCGTGAATCATCTTCAGTACTTTTTGTACCGTAATGAAACATTGCAAACTTTAAGGTTGGTTCCTTTCACCGTGGAAGTTTTTCCGGCCGTGATTCAGAAGGATGTGTCAATTGTCACATATTCGCCCAAAACTGGCGTTGGTAATTACACGAAAACAAAAACAATCATTTTTCCCACTGGATAAACTACGATTACGATTCAGTTCACCATTTATATTTTCATTGTATCAATTATACTACGCTTTCATTTCCTGCGCATTTCTGGGCAGCTCTGCTGCCTCCGTCTTTATCCTTAGATCCGCCTATGAATCCGCCAATTTTTGCAAAAAATTACAAGAAATCTACTTGCAAGGGTTCTGCACTGAAAGTTGCTATTGGGGCGCGCAGAGCAGAAGTAGTGTACGTCGTAAAGCATGGTTTGAAGAAAAAGAGGAATTTGTAAAGACGAGAAATCAATATTTACGTACTTAACATGTTTTTGGTGAGAATGTTACTTAAGTAAGAACCGTACCGAAACCTACTCAACCCGACCGACTCGAACCGACCCGAGAGCGATTCGAATAGGTCGATTAAGTTTGTTTTCAAATCGGTTGGAAACGCGTTCTACCCGACCCGATGCCCAACCCTACTCGCTTTTCGAAAGCGCGAAAAATTTAAAAATGTACTTCCAGTGCTGATATTTTCAATCAGATATTTCAGCACGAGCTCGTTCGGTACGACGACTGGCGTATGTCTTTCGTTCATACCAGTGCCTGCTGAACTTACTAACTTTTCCTACTGGTTATTTTAAAAAAAATTAAAATATATAATGCCAGCATTATTGGTATTCTGATTTGATTTATTTTCTTAAATATTTATTTACTTAAATAAGAGTGAACATTTTTCTTATTTCTGCGTATCCTCTATTGCCCCAGTTTTACAAAACTTCATCTTGATTTTTGAATCGTGGTCTATTCATGCTGAAGCAATATCCTTCGATATACTTCCAAGGACAGTGAGCAATTTAGCAATCTAGAATTATGGGGTCATCGTGCCAGGAATGCTAACAAATTTGGTCCCGTTATAAACAAACACTTTTCAACTTGTTACAATACAAAGTTTTAGTGTTTCCTCAGAAATATTTGCATCTGGACAATTTTTGCACTCTGGTTTTCTCTTTTTCGTGTTGTGCCAAGTATAAATGTTACCGGCAAAGCTTAGTTATTAAATATACCTACGGATTGCATAAAATTTCCAAAAATTTTATGTGGAATGTAATGTATAATCGTCGGTAGATCATATTTTACGGATTCTTCATGTATTCTATAAAATTCCTTTGTAGGGGAGATCTAACCGGGGCTGTTTGACGGTAGGGGTAGGTAAACTAACAGTAAAAAACACGACAGATGTGAAAGGGTTGTCTCATACAACTAGGCGTGAGAAACAGACTTGCCACCACTCTGTTACCCAGATCGCGACATCGTGGGCACTCAATGTTTTGGAAAGTTGAAGTATTTTCCAAGAACAAAACATGTGAGTAATTTTTCTCCCTTAGTAGGTTTTTTGTTGTGATGCCTACAAATTCGTTGTTATTTACTTTCAAATCAATCAGTGTTTGAGTTTATTTGTTGCTCTTTTTATTACGTAGCATTGTTTTGTATTTGGCTTGACTTCTAAGTTATACCATGCGATTAGAAACAAAAAATGGGGTCCAGGGGAGGTAGTCTAATTTATTACGGGGCTGGTTGACCCGTAGTCAACCTAGCTCCTCGTTGTTTGGATATACTTGATAATTGGTCTTGTGTCAAGGCGAAGGGGAAAGGAAAAGAAAACTAATGATGATCCAAATTAGAAGCATAATGACTAAGATTATTATTCGGATTAAGTGATGATGATAACACGTTTCGTTTAGTATGTATTCATTCCTATAATTTGACTATTCCTGGTGAAGAATGGATTCAATGCATTATGTAAGTTATGGGTCCTTACAAAATGCGCAAATGACAATTTATTGTTCTATGAATGCAAAAATTGCTTCTGATTTAGAAGAGTGATTTAATTGTCTGATAATTAAGTTCCTATAACAATCAATACTTATGTTACAACCTCTGCTCCGACAATGATTGTTATCTTACAAGTATGATTAAAATTAATATTTTCTTTTTGTTTTGCTAAAGTAGTATTATTGTATTAAGTTTGGTCAATAGTTTTAAAATTTATTGTTATATTTAAATAATAATTAGTCTTTAATATGATAGTTTCAAATGATAAGATTGTTTTTGTTTTTTTTTCAAATTAGAGGCTTGATAATTACCAGCATGTTTTTAAATTATATTTATCCATAGAATTTGCACTAATTACTTTATAGGTCAACGTACCCCTACCCTGGACGTGGGGTGGGTTGACTAATAGTTCGCATTGTATAAAATCAAGCGTGAAAACTATGCCATACTTAATTGCGAGCTTTATGTTGATTTTTTTCAAAAACTTAATAGTTTATCTATCAAATATATTGTTTTTACTTGTGTATATATTAAAAAATAAACGCGTTTACCATCTTTACTGAAATTAATCAGCTAGCCTCAGTCTCCCCTAATCTACATATTTTAAGTAAAGTAGCAATATTGAATGAATTCAATTTTTATAAATAAAATTGAATGTTGTATGGTAAGCACAGCCGCCCAAAACCACGTAAAGTAGTGCTATCCAGAAATGATACCAACACTTCCACGCAGAAATCAAACGTGCTCATACTAGCTGATTCGCACGGTCGTCAGATGTCCTCCGTATTGCGTGGATTGCTTCCTAGCCAGTTCTCAGTCTCCGGTTTCTTTAAGCCAAACGCTCGTTTGGCTGAAGTTATTCGAGAACTGGACACTTACACTAAAAAACTCACTGAGTGGGACACAGTAATCATCATAGGTGGGCAGAACGATATCAACTTGGGTGGACATTTCAACGCGTCTGAACATCTACAGAAACTAAAAATGGCCTCCCTGCACACAAACATAGTGCTCTCTAGCCTGCCTCCACGCTTCAACGTTCCACAAATAAACCACGAAATTAACCTGGCAAACATCTCCCTAAAACATCACCTGGCAGACACAAAAATCACATTTTTTGATTTGCAACCACACCTGACTGCCAAGGACTTTACCCAGCACGGTTTACACCTGAAACCGTCTGGGAAACAGCACTTCGGTTCTCTCCTAGCTTCACATCTGACCTCACATCATCCACCTCCTCCATTACCTCCTCCTGCACGTACCTCATCTCCTCCTCCACCTCCCTCTACTTCTACCTCATCTCCTCCACCTCCCTCTGCTCCTACCTCATCACCATTTCCTCTTCCTATCTCCACACCCATTTCTTCTCCTGTCCCCGTTCTTTCACCTACTGCTTCCTCATCTCCCACGTCAACATCTATTCCTCCTGTCGCCCCCATACACCGTTACAACTTGCGCTCAGGAGTACGATGTGGTACTCGAAGGTGACAATCGCGTTCAGGTGCTGTGTGCGAGCTTCATCCGGAACTAGAAGCTGTACCAATTTCAAATTCCTCTCCACAATCTAACGTCGATTCCATTTCTCGTGAGTCACAAACTCTTTGCGAAAATAAAATAATTATATTTCATCATAATGTCCAATCCCTTTCAAACAAATTGACAGACATTGAAATTCTGGTACACGAAAATCGATTCGATTTGCTATGCCTCACAGAGCATTGGCTTTCAACTAACAACATCAACGATACTGCTATTTCTAATTATTATTTAGCAAGTTCTTACTGTCGGCAAAATTTTAAAGGCAAAAATCCCCACGGAGGTACGTGTATCTACGTTCGTAATGATATTTTATCTTCTCCACTGACAGGCTACGAGAACTTCTGCGTAGATAGTGTGTTCGAAATTTCTGCAGTTGAACTGACCGACACCGGTATTGTTGTTTTGTGTATTTATAGACCTCCTCAATCAGATCTTGACATATTTTTTCGGAACTTCGAAAATGTTTTAGAACATATCGCACATAAATCTACTAAATCTATCGTTATATGTGGTGATTTCATTATCGATTTCTTGAGTACATCCGACTCTGCACATTCACCAGTTAATCGATTCAAGAATCTTATCGACTCCTTCAACCTATTACTACGATAAACGACCCCACTCGCCCTCTCCGGCTCATCTCAAACATTGCTAGATCAAATTATAGTCAACAATGGAATCTCGTATCTCTCTGAAGTGTTTATCGCCGGATACAGTGATCACCTTGCTCAAGTATTGACTATTAATAATACACTAAAACCGCTTAAAATCCTTTACAAATTTACAAGAGAGTTTAATGACATAAATAAATCCATATTCGTAAATTATTTGCGTGAAGAAACATGGAAAGATGTTTACAATTGCCAAAACACCGACGACAAATTCAATGTATTTATCTCAACATTCCTAAAACATTACAACTCTAGTTTTCCCATAAAACGCAAGTTAATTAACACAAAAAAATACAATAGATGGATCACCCTAGGGATAAGAATTTCTTCAAAAAACAAACGCCGTTTATATTATCTTTCAAAACGCTATAACCAGCCACCCGAATTCCATAATTATTTTCGTAAATATAAGACTATTCTCCGAAAAGTAGTCTATGCAGCTAAAGTTATGGAAAACGACAGGCATATACTAAAATCGAACAACCGGATGAAAGCCATGTGGAATATTGTTAACAATTACACGTCAACTTCTGAAAATCGCGAAGAAAATGTTTCTTTACTAAACGATGGCAAGATCGTGTCAAATCCTCAGGACATCGCAAGTTTGTTTAATTCTCACTTCTCAGAAGTTGGTAAAATAACGAACTCAATATATCCAAATCAATGTCCTCCAATTATTACCACCCACATACCCAATTCTATGTTCACTTCCGAAACTAACGCCAGTGAAGTCATGGGAATCATCAGCTCCTTAAAAAACAAATTTTCACGAGGCATAGATGATATACCTGAGTTTATTGTTAAATCTTCGTCCCACGCTATATTAAATCCACTCGTAAATATTTTTAATAGTTCTTTATCGGAAGGGGTGTTTCCCAATATATTTAAGAGAGCTAAAGTGAAACCTTTACACAAGAAAGGAAACAAACTTAATATTGGAAATTACCGACCAATATCTCTACTACCCACTTTCTCAAAAATCCTAGAAAAATTGTTCTATAAGCGTCTTCTAGATTTTTTATCAAAATATAACATTCTCTCTGACGATCAACACGGTTTTAGGAAATCCTTTTCCACTACAAGCGCCATATTTTCCTTCTTAAACGATGTTACCACATCTCTAGACAGTGGAGAAAATCCTCAGGGTGTTTTTCTTGACTTATCCAAAGCATTCGATGTCATCGATCACGGAATTCTCCTTACCAAATTGCATTCTTTAGGCATTCGTGGACTTCCACATCAATGGCTAACTTCTTATTTAAAAGATAGATATCAACAAGTAGAAATATCCTATACTAAAAATAAAATACTTGAGCGTTGTCTTTCAGAAACAAAGCCACTTACTTGCGGAGTACCCCAAGGATCAATTCTCGGCCCTATACTCTTTTTATTGTATGTGAACGACATGTCATCATCCACATCAGATTGCAAAATGGTTCTTTTTGCTGATGACACTAATTTACTATGTAAACACGCCAATGCTCAAAAAGTTTTGTCTAACCTTTCGACTTGGTTCCATGCAAATCGTCTCATTGTAAACACTGACAAAACAGTGTCTATGTCATTTCACAATAGTATCACAAAATCTTTACCCCAGGTTTCTCTTTCTTTAAACGGAACACAATTAAAAACTGTTACAAATACAAAATTCTTAGGTCTCCATATTCAAGACAACCTCAAATGGAATTGTCACATTGACAATCTTAATTCCCAATTAAGCAAATTGTGTTACGCATTCCGAATCTTAGTTAACGCAGTTAGTCCACGTATTTCCCGTTGCGTATATTTTGCAAACGTTTACTCCCATTTACGTTACGGCATTACCTTCTGGGGTAATTCCGGTCAGAGTATTCAAACTTTCAGAATTCAGAAGAGGATAGTTCGGATAATTTGTAAATCTCACCCCCGAAACTCTTGTAAACCTTTATTCAAGGAATTAAATATCTTAACACTTCCCTGCATTTATATTTATGAAACGGTCGTGTTTGTTAAGACCGAATTACTGAAGTGCCACCCTTGCTTTATACGAAACAGTCTCGTTCACGAACACTATACACGCAATAGTAGTAATATTCATCGCCCTAGAGTGTCAACCACTCTTTGCCAAAAGGGACCATACCATTCGGAAATCGTTGTATATAATTCCCTGCCCAAGAATATAAAAGATATTATGAAATTGAATATCTTCAAATCCGCGGTTAAAAACTACCTCCTGCACCAGTGCTTCTACACTGTAAAAGAATTTATTGATTTTAACAAAAGTTAAATTCGTCTTGTGCTTTATCACGCCATTGCTGTAGTACTTTTTAAACAACTTATAACAATTTCAAAAACTATTTTCTTGCATGATTGTGTTGTCTTATGGCTCATATTAATTTAGTTTTATGTGTACTCAACATTGGCACGTTTGTGTACATAAATTCTGTAGCCCCATCCTGGCCCGGGTTTTTCTCCGGTTTTCCTTCGGGTAGAGGCGGATTTATCATACAGGTTCTCTAGGCTTTGTCTAGGGGCGGGTCTATTGTAACAATAAATCGTGAATTTAGTGTTATTTCAATTTTTAAGCACTATACTCAGAATAATCTATAGTTCGATAATAACTTACATGTAATTTTTTGCTTAAAATTACAAACATATTGACATTCTATTAGTATTATAACTCGCAGCTAACTTTTTATCTTATCTAGGAATTTTTGCTGAATTTTTTGAATCCGCCTCTGCCTTAGGGCCCTTGATCGGAATTGATGGGATGGTCCCTTGCTTGCTTCCGGAGAGTAAATTAGTTTTTTTTTCCTCCACGTGGTCATACGCAGTTTGTACTGTTTTTTGACAATAAATTTATATTTATATTAAAGTACTTTCTTGTATTGAATTGAATAAAATACACTATTTGTTTCAGTGATAAAGCTATAAATGGCACTTAGAGCTACAATTCATTTTATTCTTTACCCACAAACATTTATTTTCATGTTTAGTTTCACATATTTGTCTCATGGAATTTGGCTGCTTCTTTTCCCGTAGATACGAAATTAGGAATGTCTCACGCTAAATGTTTCGGGTTCACTATAAATTGAGGATTGTGGTTTTTATATATTATTTTTGGTGCAAAGTTTGTCGAAGTGATCATCTGTATTTCGACAACCAGATCACTACGAACCTCTTGTGAACATCGCGAATGGGAACTCAGGCTTAAGCTCACTGGTAATTTTTTTGTTAAATCCATTTTAATTACCTTTCTCTGGTTTACTAAGTTTGACTTGGAGTATTTCTTTCTCTCTATGGCATTTTTAAACAAATAGTTCATAAGATCTCAACTCCACTGGTGCTTTCTCCACGCTTGATAATATTTTGTCAAACTCCATTAATATTTGGCCTTAGTTCTGATATGTGCACTATGAGTACCGGTAGATTTTTCACATGCAACTAACTATGATATTCGTAGTTAAATATTGCTCAAATGCATTGTCTAGTGGACTATCTTCTGTATTGTAACATAAAAATTCAAGTAAGGATAATTTGGTTCGAATCGTCTATACCGTTCACAGGCCGTAACCGGCGAATCAACATCACAGCGTGCCAAAATATTACGTAGAAAGCGCGCTTAATGTTGCCGCCGGAATATTCCAGAACTCTGGAGTTACCTGGAGTAAGTAGTCGCGCACTTCTGGCAGTTACGAGCGGTAAGACGGTTGTGTAGAGGAATGAGTAGATTCATCGGTGGCTGGACACATCAATCAGTGTTTCTTGTATGAATCTATCGAAATCAACCGGACACTTATGCTGTTTTTGAGAGTGTTTCATGTTATACTTAGCTCTCAGGAGAGAGTTGTAAGCTGTAATGTGTAGACAAAGTGCTTTAAGACGGAACGACATCGCGCGTTTTTGTGGGATATAATGTTCTCAGCCACGTGTGCTTGAACGAGTTACACTGGGCAGCAAAGTCAACGATATGGTCTGTGGCAAGATTGTGACGTTGATTTATTCATCACTTCAAATACCCGAGACCGATCAGTTATTTGGTTTGCATCTTGGCTGCATGTGTCATGTTTCCTCAGAGTATTCGCATCTTCGCGAGGAGGCAAATATCAACGGAGGCCACACGTCCCTGGCTGGCGTACTCATTTCCTCAAGACGATGGCTGAAATAGATCCTGAACTGATGTATCTTTTCTGAGGTCGTCATTGTCTGTAAGTTGTTCCTGTGTCTCACACTACCCATTTCAGGTTTTTTATGAAACTGAAATTTTGAATTATCTGGGCTTTTGAATGAGCTGTGTAAAATTGGATAATGGTACTCCGCGCCGCCGAGGGATTGAAATTTAAATCAGATTAAAGAAATTAAATTGTACATTTTGAGAAATTTGAACGTAACATTCTTATTTTCCAATGTTTTTGACATGAGAATGATCAACCTATAGCTTTTGCGACTTTAGGATATAGGAGTATTTCGTTCTTACATCTCAAAACTTTTGCTATTTCCTTATATCTACTTTAAGTTTAAGCTGATATAAGGAAATAGCAATTTAAATTTAACTCCTTGGTGGCACGGTATTAACTTTCCATATTTATCGGTCACCTAATGTATACAATAACCACGCATCGTATAAAATGACAATACCGATAACACGTGTACAGTTCCTTAAAAGTATATTCACTTATCTAACTCATTTAAACTCAAAACGTAACTACTAATAATACTTTGTTTGGCTATTCCAAGATTTTCAATTCAATAACCTGTTGAGTTCTATTTTCCTCGTCTCTATTGTATCATGAGGTCGTAGACATGTTATCTCTCCCCCCCCCCTTTAACTGCCCAGATGCCCTCTGAATATCACAGGTATTTTGCAATTCTCATCTTACTGGACTTGAGAATTGAGACTTCAGAGTGTGTTGTGTTTCTTAAGATATTTTTTGTTTTGTTTTTATTATTATTCATCTTGCGCCTGAGTTGATACATTCTCAACACTTCCCAGGCTCTGTGAATGGCGTGGCTTGCCATTAATTATCTTTAGTGAAGGTCAGAACTCTTTCTGGCTACTTTCATTTTTATTTGACTATCCAGCCTTTTATATACATCTTCAAAACTTTACAGAAATTGTAAATAAACGTGATTCTTCTTCCGCATTAATGCTCATCTTTTTATTAAGCAAGCCTTTTTTAGTTAGTTGACGAAAGTATTAACACCTCCCGAGAAAACTTATGATCCTTCTAGAACGGAGCATTCTGTTCTCATTAACTGTATAATTTCCGTTTTATCGAGTGAAATTGCGTAGTTCCATGTCTGAAAATTTCCCCCTATTATTGAGAATAATGCCCATTGTGAATGAATGTTATTTTCTTTTTATTCACTCGTGCTTGACGTGTTTGATTAACTATTAATATTTTCAAGTTTAAACAGGGAGTTTCAAGTTTTAATACCTTTGTTCAAATTATACGGCCACCTTCCGTGAATTGTTTCCTTATTAATAAAGCACCTACGATACCATTTTCTAAAGAGGTGATGAATAAAAGATGGAGAGAGTTTTCCTTTTTTCAGAAGGAAATATTATCACTCGGTCATTGTCATTGGTATTTACTCGAATAGAAAATGAATTTTATTGATGGGAGTGAATTTCATCATAGAATAATATTGAACGAATTGTTTCGAAAGTTTTCTAAGAATTGCGTGAAATAACTTATCGGAAAACTGTCAGTGACATAGTGCATAATAAAAACACGTGTAAAAATTTTCTTTTTACATTCATATTTTCTCGGAAATGAGAGTAATTTAGTTTCCCTGCATGTTGTATAAAAATAAATAATTTAGCTCAGACTGATCTCATCTCGTGAAACATTTACTCCACGGCTGAAATTCCGACCCAGTTATATATTTGATCTATGAAATAAAATCTGAGTGACCGAGCTTCACTCGGACGAAACTTACGTAGATAACTTAGAATTGTCAATATCATACCATTCAGTTAGATTTCCTGAAGAAAGCTCAAAAAAAGAATTAAAAGTTTTATCGTTTATCTCCTTGCGTTTAGGCACTAGAAGACAAACACAATAAATAGGAGATACGAAATGTCGATTTTTTAATTGAAATTCGTGACAACTTGTTGGACAACAAGTTGTCTTGACAACTTTAGGTCACACCTCATTCAATATATCATTGCGCTCCTCCGGTGGCTTAGTTGTCGGCGTTCTTGCACATCACCGAGTCACCAGGGTTCGATTACAGGTGGGGCCAGAAAAAAATTGTAGCTTTTCACATTAATGTCCCAGTTCATATAGCTGTGACTGCAGGTCAGGCAGAAGGACAATACCGACCGTGCCGGGTTATCATCGGAGAGGTGGGGGACGGGTAGAGTAATTATTTGGACGCTGCGCTCACATAAACTTCTTTTCGGTAAGTTCGAATACTATATGCTATAAAAGAAATCCCTAATTTCACATTTCTAAGTAACGACTCATTTTCCCTGTAATTAAGAATTAATTTAAGAAATGGAAATGTGATTATTATTCGATATTGCTTTATTATTGATTAATACATTAATTTTAACATTATTATATCACCAACTATCAAATGTCTTTATCATCTATGGAGTTTATTAGTTGTTTGTCAGCTTGGTTATTCTACTGCGAAGACCACGGGAACTCGGACGTAGAACTTGTCTTTTACAATCGTTGTCATCCCTTCGTAGAATATTCATCTCAATGGGATCATTAAAGGGAAAGTGTACATGACCTGGGTTTTACATGGGTTCAATGAACACTCTAATTTTTCAATGGGACTTTAAGAAAAGTCACATTGATCGATAGAAGGATTCAGTTACATTGTGAAATATATGCACAAATATGTAAAAGACTTGAAAAATATTTACTTGGCTGTGAATAAGAATATTCTACAGGTTTTTGTTGATTTTTGTGGTACCCAATACCCGATAAAAAATTGAAACAATGAAGAAAAAATAATGGTAGAGGGAATACTGTTTACGTTTGAACGAACAAGGGAAATATATCCGAAAATAACCCACAACATATTTAGCTAAATATCATCAAGACCCCAAACCGGTTTATGAAGAGTCAAGGGTCTTTGCGTCTAAAATACTCTCATGTCAATCTTCGATTCCTTCCAAGAAGAGAAAGAATTAGCATTTCAATATAAAATTAGCGAATGGGACTCGTTGCATTATAAGATAGATTCTGTTCACAACACTTCAATGGCAACCTAAATGTATTAGTTGAACGCATGTACACTACTGATAACATAAAAGGGCCTATTTATTTTTCTAAGTCCCACGCTCTGACCAGTTTTGGATGTGTTAGGTTTGCAACCCCACTCTCCTCTTGCTTCCCCTTCGACAGGGGAAGTTTCGATCGACCAATCTAGGTCTATTAGAAACGGCGCCCATATTTGGAAGACATCGTACGGCGGGTAAATCGTAACGAGATAAAATGTTTCATTACACCGCTATTAAAGAAATATTTTGTATTTTTTTATTATACACATTTTGGACTTCTATAACAAAAATATTCTGTATATCCTTGACTTCAATAAACTTTACCATTCTCTATATTTAAACGACATCTCGAGATTCGTTGTCTCGCAAGGTCTTCATAGGCAATGTAAAAGATATTAGAGTTTCTGTAAAAAACGTTTGCGTAATACTGTGATAAAATATAGTTTTTAACAGAATTTGAATATAATTGCAAGATATCGTATGGAATTGGTATAATTCGAATCACAAATTACTTATAAATATTCCTATAATTTCTTATATTTATACAGTGAAGTAAAGAAATCAAATCTCATTGCCTACAAGTGATGTGTATTGTCGAAAGTAATTTCACATAATTTGCGATTCTCTTAAGTTTTTCATATATGTGAAAAGGAATTAAATAAATATAGAAAACGTTTGTCTAAAATATGAACTAATAACACAAAAGTTTAATTCTCGAGTTATAAATAATATAAAACTACTTAAGGAACAAATAATTTACATCTTCTAGTGACATATTTTTCCACGATATAACAATTTTGTAGTAATCGTGCAAACTAAAAAAAATCAAAGATCAATAATATGAAAACCTCGTTTCAGATATGAATAAATAAGAAAAGACAAATCCCTTTTATTTATTCCAATCAGATTGAAATGTATTAACTCATATTAATACCATAGGTTCTTTTCTTTATCTTTCTTTCCTTCTTTCTTTCTTTCTTTCTTTTCTTCTTTCCTTCTTCTTTCCTTCTTCTTTCCTTCTTCTTTCCTTCTTCTTTCCTTCTTCTTTCCTTCTTCTTTCCTTCTTCTTTCCTTCTTCTTTCCTTCTTCTTTCCTTCTTCTTTCCTTCTTCTTTCCTTCTTCTTTCCTTCTTCTTTCCTTCTTCTTTCCTTCTTCTTTCCTTCTTCTTTCCTTCCTTCTTTCTTTCTTTCCTTCCTTCTTTCCTTCCTTCTTTCTTTCCTTCCTTCTTTCTTTCCTTCCTTCTTTCTTTCCTTCCTTCTTTCTTTCCTTC
>NNCF01125998.1:0-19851 GCA_002313205.1 Laupala kohalensis | reverse complement strand
AATAATAAAAATAAAAATAATAAATTGGTTTCTTATAATTATTTCACACATATCTTCATAACTAAAAGAAATATAATTTTTATCCTTGGTTCTAAGTACCGTGTTTTTAATTCATTCTCAAGTTAAAATCCTGTATTCAACTCAAATAAACTTAATTTACTTTATTTATCTCTTCATATATCAATTTTTTTTCTCCATGCTTATTAAGGAATAACGGTACTTCAGAATTATATTTCTTTCTCTTATAATTACACTGCACCTTCAAATTATACACATTCATCTTACTTCTACTTTTAAATTACATAATATACAAACAATTATTTAACAATTCATCTTTCAAAAATTCATTTATTTTCTTACTATTATTACTGCTAAGTCATTTTACTAATTGAAATTAAATTTCTTTTTCATATTTTTACAATGCACCTTCAACTTACTCACACCCTTCTTTCTTCTGTTTTTAAATTACATTATTTACACATATTTGTTTAACACTTAACAATTTATTCATCTTTCAATAATTCATTTATTTTTGTTACATTTATTACTTTTTTTTTGT
Organism: Laupala kohalensis; assembly: GCA_002313205.1. Lineage (NCBI taxonomy): Eukaryota > Metazoa > Arthropoda > Insecta > Orthoptera > Trigonidiidae > Laupala > Laupala kohalensis. Next base: position 19,292 of record NNCF01125998.1, on the reverse strand, counting down.
GGGGCTTTAGGGCTCGTCAACATCAAAGGTCATTAGAGCCCTTAAAACTTGTACAGGAAGGGAAAATGCAGTTACGCACTAGGGAGAGCCAACATGACTCTCCCCGCGTGTGGGACTCGCCGAATGACTCAGCCATACCCACTAAAAACCCTCCTGAATTACAACTCAAAACTCAAATCCCATTATATCTCACGACTTTACTAAATAACATTTAAAAAAAAAAGAAGAAGAGGAGGAAAGAGGAAAATGAACGATACCCTAGCCCTCGCAACCTAGTAGCGTCGGGATCGAAAAGAACAAGAGGTGACCAAGGAAGGTCAGAAAAGAGAAAGGAAGGAGCATGGCACAAGCAAGTGGAAGCAATGCCAGACTCAGCTCGGGGCCCCGTGTTTGCCAAACACGTACTTACTAGATGTTAGTCCCCTGGGGCGAGGCAGGAAAATGAAAGATACCCTAGCCCTAATGGCGTCGGGATCGAAAAGAACAAGAGGTGACCAAGGGAGATCAGGAAAGAGAAAGGAAGGAGCATGGCACACATTTATTACTGCTTAGACATTTTACCACTTTGTTTTGAAGTCTTTTTTTTAAGTTAAAAGATATGAGTTGACCTATTAAGTTATGCAATAAATCATTTGTTATTTTCTTCTTGTATCACACAATTGTTTTTCTGAATTTTTCTGTATTACTGATGTAAAAAATGAACTATTCACGTGTAATGCATTACATATATTTTTTATTTTTAAACATCCAGTTTTTCAAATCTTTCTTTAATTTATACCTTGTTCAAATTTGAATTAAATAATATGGTAGATTATTCAACAATTTAGGTATTTTTATTTCTAGTTTTCTATCTTCATATTTGTTGAAATAAGTAGGGATTTGAAAAATTCTTTTTGCCAATTTCATGTTCATGTTTATGTATTGCAATCATATTTATATTAATCCTATTTGTTATAATCAATTCAAATTCATACATTTTTCTGATTAAGATTTTTTCTTTTCAATACATTGCATTTAAGTTACTAAATTTACCATTACTAAAGCATTTGAGCAGTTTTTATAGTATTTTAAAATGCAAATAAAATGTAGAACCCCAGATGGAGATTTCGTATCTTAATACAGATTCAAATAGTGCAAAATAAATTGTTTTAAGTATGTATGCAGGCGTAATTTCTTTAATTCTACTCATTTTCCAGATACATGTGCTGAGTTTTTTGCTATATTCAAAGTATGTTCTTTCCATATTTTTTATCTATTATAACTCCTAGGTATTTTAGATTATTAACTAAATCAATTTTATCTGTGCACTTGCAATTTTGAATTTTTTTATGAATACAATTTATATTATGAAAAATTATGAGTTGGTTCTTTTTATGTATGCAGTAGATAAGCAATAACTAGGTTTTCTTTTTGTTGATAGTAAATCCTTTCTCATGTACCAACTTTGAAAATTTTCAAACTCATTTTGCAATATTTATGTTTTTTTTGTATTTTTTAAATGAAATAATGATATCTGCATAGATGAAAAATTAGCATTTTTAACACAAAGATTTACATCATTTCCAAGGATTATGTAGAGTAGTGGAGCCAAATAACTTCCTTGTGGAATACCCTTGTCTAGTTTAATGCTATCACTAAAGTAATTTCCAATTTTGACTTTGCAAGATCTTTCATTTAGATAACACTGAAATAATTTAATTGTATTACCTCTAATTCCTAAATTTTCTAATGCTTCTAACAGCTTCTCATGATTAATTACATCATACGTCTTAGACATATCTAATGATATCATCGTGACATGTTCACACTTATCAAGTCTGCTTTTGATCAAATTTGCAAAGTTTTCTAAGATCTACAGTACTTTTATTCTTTTGATATGCATGTTGTTCTTCTACTATAATGTATTTTTCTATATAGTTTATTAATTTTAGCAAGATGTTTTTTCCACAAATTTTTAGTATAGTAAGTATAATAATAAGTATAATAAACAATAAAGCCTACCATCATTGTGAAGTTAATGGATCGATAGCAACAACAAAAGGGCTGCATCTGACGAGCTATGGGGTGAAAACATCAGTTAACAATAGACGCCGTTGTCTTGAAGCAGGCACAATCTAGAAGGAGAAACTTACACACATGCTACATTATTATAAGGCATTTTATTCTGTGCCACATGATGGTTGACCAAAAGTACTGGAAATCTACAAGATCTGCTCGAGAATCAGGAATCGGCTACAAGCAATGATGGCTACATGGAGGACAAGTCTTCAAATAGGAAATATTGACATTTACTCCATAAATATCGAGCGTGGTATTTTCCAAGGCGGCTCTTTCTCACTAATATGGTTCATTTTGGCATTAAATCCCCTCTCTATATTACTTAAAGTGATGTTGGATATAAAATCAATTCAGGAATTAATTTATCAAGATTGAATCACTAACTCTTCATAGACGATCTGAAATTCTCGGCAGAGTCCCATGACAATGGCTCATTAATGGGTATTGTGAAAACTTTCAGTGAAGGCATAAGAATGAGTTTTGGCCTTGACAAGTGTGCCACTGTGAGTATACAAAGGGGTAAAATGGAACAAACAGGTAAATCAATTGAAGGAATAGAAGAACTAAAACCAAAAGCACTATATCAGTACCTTGTAATACCAAAGAAGAGCAAAATTGATCATGCTAATCTCAAGAACGAAGTTACGAACAATTATAAGAGGCGTCTAACTAAGGCACTCAATTCTAAATTGTCTGGGTCAAATATCATCACAACCATCAATACCTGGGCCATACCGGACCTGACGTACTGGTCAGAAACGGATCTGAATGACTTAGATTGACTAGGAGATTGCTGACTAAGTTCAGTTACACTCAAACTCTTTTACAATTAGGTTGTACTTGCATCGAAAAGAGGGTGGACGTGGGTTGTTCAATATCCACAAGTTATGTAAGAATAAAAAAAAACAAAGGACCAAGTTCATACTCTCCAATGAAGAAAACGTGGTAATCGTCTGATAAGGCATTACAATCCTAGGTGGGTCTTGGCCGATTCAATCACATTCGACCATTCCTTCCTATTCTGCGACAGTCTCTTGCAATTCTCTACTTTCATGTTCTTCAGATCTTGGCGCACATCATCAAGCCATCATTCTTTTGGCCTGCCTCTTCGTTTTTGGTGCAATAGGAGCTCATTCTGTAATGTTCTTTACCACACGAGTGTGGTTCATGCGTTCACATGATCAAGCCATGCCAATTTTCTAGCTTTGATTTCTCTGACAGTGTTATGAAGGTTTATTAATTTATTTAATTATTCATTTGTTTTTTGTATCCTGATATCTTCTCCAATTTTGTCTGGCCGAATATCTCAGTATCCTTCTCTCTAATACAAGTAATATGTATTCCAATTGATTTTTTTATAGTCCAGGTCTCACAGGCATATATTACCATTCGCTTTACTGTTGTGTTGTACACTTGTAATTTTGTCTTTCTAGAAAGTATTCAATTGAAGGACAGTTGTGTATGCGCATAGTGTGCGTCCTCTCCTTTATTTCTTCTTCGATGCTATTGTCAGTGTTAACAATTGTGCCTAAATACTTAAAGGAAGATACTTTTTCAAATTTCTGGTTTTCACATTCCGATTCAGACTCTGTGCCTTACCTTCCATTACATTTCATGTATTTTGTTTTCCCTTCATTTATTATGAAACCTATCTTTCGAGATTCTGGGCACAATTTAATGTCTCTTTTAGGGCCTGTTGTGTTCTAGCTAAAATCAATATATTGCATGCATATGCGCATACCTGCTTGAGCTTGTAAGTTATATTTCCTCTCACTTCTAGGTTTTCTAAGATATTAATTACCAGGCTGAACAGAATGGCAAAAAGTCTCCCTGTTTCTCGCCATTTTTCACTTCAAAGGTTGCTGTAAACTCATTACCTATTCTCACTTTTCACTGCAAGTTTTGGAGGGTCATTATAATCAGTTTCCTGAGTTTATGTGGCTCATCAAAGTTACATAAACTCTTACTTATCGCTGACCTCTCAACACTGTCGAAGGTTTGTTTGAAGTCAACAAACATGTTGTGAATTTGGATATTAAATCCGTGGTATTTCTCATAAACCTGTTGACCTATCGTGTCTAAATTCCATTTGTATTTCCCCGAGATTTAGTTCCACCATGTCTATTATGAAGTATTCTCTATCTTATTGTATAACAGACTAAAGTACATTTAGTAAGGTAATTCCCCAATAATTTTCACAGCACTTGCGATCTCCTTTCTTAAAAGCTCGGCATATTATCCCTTCGTGCCACTCTTAAGATATTTCTTCTTGATCAACCGAAGTTTTGTGTTTATAAGGATAGGGCTTCTTAATTTAATAAATTTAGGTATAATGTTGTCTGATCCTGAAGGTTTGTTTTTCAATTTCTTCGCTATTTATCAAATTTCTTGGTATGTCGAAGGTAATACTTCACGAGTGTCGTTGTTAGGATCGTCTTGTAGTTGTTCTCCCGTGCTTTTACTACTCGCTGATTAAAGAGATCTTTAAAGTAGGGTTCCCATGTTCCATATGATTTCCTTATCCGATAATATGTTCAGTTGCGAGTAGATTATTAAAACCGGTTTTCCTGTAATTTCGTTCATTCTTATAATGTTCTGACGTCTTAGATAAGTCTGATTTTATCCTTATTGGCCAGTACGTGGTTGATCTGATTGACTTCTGTACTTGCAGTAATTTTCCATGTACCTAAATGAATTGGTTTATGTTGGAAGTATGTACTAGCTACCAAGAGATTGTTTTGAAAATTTCCAAGGTTGTTGAAAGCTGCTGATATAGATAGGACTGTGACCCTGCAATAGATCAAGGATGCATACCTTTACTCTGAAACAGAGGGGTTTGTGATGGCCATTCAAGATAGTGTTGAGGGTAAGAAATAATGAGAGACATATTCTCGAACTCGAGGTTTCTGATTCATGTAGGAAGTGCGGGAGGTCTGGTGAATCCATCGAACACGTACTGCCTGATTGCTCATCTCTCGCAAAAAATGCTTACTTGAGCAGGTATAACCAAGTGGCCAAACTAATCCATTAACAGCTTGCTATTAATTACGAATTATTAAGTCCGAATGTAACTCCATATTATAAATACCAACAGCCAGAAGTACTTCAAGATCAGAAACACGTCCTCTATTGGGATAGACTTGTGTTGACAGACAAGACAGTGTATTATAATCACCCAGATATTCTTCACATTGATAAGGAAAATAAGACAGTATCCTTGATAGATATTGTTGTTCCGCTGATTCACAACATTAACTCAACTGAGTGAGAAAAAGTAAGGAAATACGAGGACCTAGCAATTGGCATCAAGAATATGTGGAAGTTAGGCAAGGTTGAAATTGTCCCCTTAGTGGTATCTGTCGAAGGTATTTTATCGAAAAGATTCAATAAGTATTCGGAAGAGCTAGGACTCGAGGAGAACATCATGAAGGTTGCACAAAAAGCTGTCCTCCTGCAGACATCACTTCGTCCAAAAAAATTTTCAATTCATTAATAACATAAAGGCGAGGATGAATTTCCTTTCTGTATCGATAAAACTCAATATCAGTACCATCTATGGGATGGGTGAATGTTTCCAATTTCTACTGAGAAAATATCCATAAAGGTAATAACAATAAGGGTGGCGGAAATACAATTTGAGACTACAAATTTATTTTAAGTAATACGTGTCATCCGGACAGAGTACACCAACACCAGTGTACATAGCTGACTGACGGGACCCTGATAACCTGATGAATGGCTAACCCCCTACACTAGTCATAGCTAGTTCCCAATACGCGAAGCGAAGCCACGGACTCGCAGGCCAATGAGACTGCAGTCGATGCGACTAGACAGTCCCACTCGGATACTGGTAGCAGCCGTGGATCAACGTATAGGATGGAATCACGGCCACCAGGCGAGCGGATACTCATAGATATTACCCAAGTTAGCAACTGCAGCACCCAATATCTCCATGCTGCACCAGTGGGGGCTGTTTTGCAGGAAACAACCTGCAACCACTGTCGCTGGTCTACAGAGAAGGTGTATTGAATGATCAATTGAATGAACAAGGAAGTCATGCGCCTATACTACCTGATTGATAGGAAGAGAGAAATTCTGACAAAGAACCTTTTATCAGAAAGAGAACTTGAAAGAATTAAATGTCAGGTGAGTTGCCATCTCCAAACGGAAGCAGTCCCATCCATCAGCATTGACAATATTATCAAGAAGTGTTGAGTCTTCAGTAACTGAACCAGATGCCAATAGAGAGAACTATGATCAGAACTGGGTTACCACAACACGAAGCGCTGGGAAGTCTAAGAAGACCTGAAAAGTACGATGACCTGTGTGAAAAAGCAGACAATTTTCATTAAGCAAATATTCCTAGGATGAACGCTGGTGTTAAACTATGTATAATAACAAATCACCTTAATTCCAGACTGATACCGGAAGCATTGGCAGAAAAAAATGGACTTGAACATGTTCAACTCATTACGTACTGCGCAGCAGTTGCTATTGCGAAAGCCGTTGGAAAGGAAGATGTACCGTATGGAAGCAATAAACAACAGCGTAAAAGAGCACGTTCCACTTGGCAGCAGCGCCTACAAAACAATATCAAAAATATACGATGTGAGATAGGTTGGCTTACGCAGCACAAGAGAGGGAACCTTTCAGACAGGCTGGTACGACACATACGAAGGATTATTCAGCCACACCAGATAACTGACTTGAATGATGAAAAGACCCTGAATGAAATTATTCATATATGGGTTCAGAAACTAGCAGTTTTTTCAAAAGATTGCGTTGATAGAATGAGCGAGGAAAGCACAAAATTCTCTTACTATCAGAAAAAAATTCTACCGTGAACTAGAAGGTCCAGCTATAAATGATCTAGATTCGGGACTAACAATAGGAGTAGCAACAGGGTTTTAGTTTAGTCTTTGGGAAAACCCAATAGCACATAATGCACAGGCAAGTTGGATAGAGGATGAATAGAAATTGACTGAAAGAATGGTGGAAATGGAGGGAGGAGACGTAACTACTGAGGAAGTTACAGCGATTGTAGGATCTACACAAAACTGGAAGACTCCTGGTCCTGATGCAGTCCGTAATTACTGGTACAAGAGGCTCACAGCGACACATGAATCATTTGCAGGAGCATTTTCAAGATTACTGCATCAACCATCTGAAGCCCCAGGGTGATTATTTAGGGGTGATATAGTTCTGCTCCCTAAAGACGATAACTCCCCAGATCCATCGAAATGTGGACCTGTTACTTGTTTGTCGACTTTGTATAAAATATTTAAGTCAGTTATTAAAGAGCGTATTTATTACCATTGGGAAAGAAGCAAGGTAATTTCAGAAGAACAGAAGGGGTGCCATCTAAACGCCAGGGTTGCAAAGACCATGAAGTGATTGATTCAATTATTGTAAATAGTGCGTTCAAAGGACAGAGAAATTTACACATGACATACATTGACGATTACATATGTCAAACATCCTACGATTCAGTGCCTCATGCGTTCTTAGTTGACATTCTTAAAATACATAAATGTGATTCAGCAATTGTTAATTTCCTTACTACGAGCCTCAGTGGAGGATGAAACTTCATTTGAATTCTTCACCTGGTCTAACAACATCTAGACCAGTCAGTATAAAACGTGGGAAATTCCAAGAGGATTCGTTCAGTCTCCTGTGGTTTTGTCTGTGTTCAAATTCCCTAAGTAGGATTCTTAACCGTGGTGAAAGAGGGTATAAAATGTCTTCAGGTGATGGCAATGAGTGTGTCTCGTAGGCTATATATGGATGATCTGAAACTGTACGCAAGCACTCGGCAGCACATGCAATCATAGTGAGATTCAGCAAAGTTATAAGAATTAACTTCGGAATGGACAAATGTAAAACTGTTGTTTTTTACGGGGAAAAGTAGATTCTACCGAAAGGTTTGATGTGAGACTGGATAAAGGCATTGAATGATTGGCTGAAATGTGGAATACAAATATTTAGGTTACATGCAACAGCGGGGCATAACACAGACGAAAATGAAGGAAGCTATCCAAAATAAATTCATGTTGAGGACAGTGAAGGTATTGAAAACCCTCCTGTATGGTGGGAAGCAAATGCGCGCCACCAACACCTGAGCGATATCTATACTGACCTAAGCGTTTGGCATAATGAAGTGGTCAAAGACGGATCTAGAAGCAACTGCAAGAAGAGTACGTGTGGTGATGACAAAATACCGAATGCACCACCCAAAGGGCGCAGTGGAACGCATCCCATGCACTTTCTATAGGAGGTCGAGACATTGACATAACTGTCCATAGCAACATGGTACACGGTTTGAGACAATACTTCTTCATCAAAGTCAATGTACCACTATATTATGTACTTACCAGAAATGACAGATGTAATGGCACTCCTTTTCGGCTGGCGGACGCTGCATTTTGTCCCACGAGTCTAGTAACTTCTAGTGATCAGAAGATACAAACATGCTGGGATCGGCCAATTAAGCTGACAGACCAGACATCTTGTGTACATACAAGCAAAGGAGGTGCGCATTTTTAATTGATGTGGCGATCCCGCTTAATCAAAACCGAAGGACAGGTCAAGCAGGAAAAGTCAATAAGTATTCAGTATTGGCTGATGAAGGAGTTTGTTCATCTATAGACCGTCAGAATTTTTCCTCATGTCATATCTGCAATTGAAATAGTGTCTAAGGTCCTATAGAAAGGTTTGGACAATTTGATCATGGGGCACTTGGAACCTAGGGTACAGAAGTCAGTTTTGTTGAACACATGTCACATAGTCAGAAAGTACTGTAAGGCACCTGGCTGATTGCCTGTACATTGCAAGAAGCCGTTTTATTAGGTTATAAAAATAATAATGATAATAATGAAAATTGTTTTTATGAGAATCGAATGCAAAATTCTTAATTTGTATGTTCATTCTATCCCAAACAAAGCTCTCGAGGGAATTCTAGTTTTGAATTCTAAATTTACTTAATCGCTGAGAAAGATTCTCCAACAAATACAATTGAATTCATTGTAAAAACAAACGTATATTTTTTAAATTCTATTCAGATGTAACTCTTTCAAAAACAGTAATCATGGATGCTTGACCTTTTGTTAAGAGTTACTTGCAAATAATGTGTTAGCTGATGTGAGCAGTAAGAGACACAATTTAAGATGACTCATCGGGGAGAAGTTTGAAAGTTGTTTCTTCGTACAGAGATCTTGTTGTTCAGAAGAGAGACAAGTATCTCGTAGTAATACATTGAGTGTATGATTTAATGGAAATTGACGATAGAGTTGCTGTAAAGGAGTTGACTTTGTTATGGTATTTGAATCGATTTGACATTTTAAAATTGAAGGAATGGACTTGACTGCAATACGAGCAACCTTCAATTTGACAGCCAAAATAATGACCGATGTTGATACAAGCTACTGGACAAGAAAGGTCGAAACATGTTGACAGCGTTAACACAGGATATGCTGACAGAAAGTTGATACGTGATTCAGAAATGAGGTACATGTATTTACGTCATAAAATTTCTGGATGGCTTAGTTTGCGATTGAAAAGAAAGTGAAATAGAAGACCGATCAAAGATAGATACATCAAAATTTAACTCATTTTATTCTATGTTGACAGATAAAAAGCGAATTTTCTTATTTGATTGAATGATTTTTCATTATTGGCAAAACACAAAAAGAAAGTGTTTTTTGGTTACTCGACTCAATTGGTACTTTGAAAATTGTAATAAAAGAAATATTACTTTGCTTGAAATAAAAGTTATTGTTTTGTAAAGGAATGTCTTGTGAACGTGGGTAATGCCACGTGAAGGGGCCAGGGTTGTACGGACTGGTCTTAAACACTCGTTCAAAATAATTACTTGATGTAGAATGATTTACTTGACATGGAATTAATCATATTTTTATTTTCAAACGTTTTAATTATCCAACAAAATCGTCGTACGAAGTTATTAACTACTCTTTTCGCGAGGGTGAAACATCAAAATCGGTGTGACGCGAAAAGTCTCATTCAAATAACTGACATAATTTTAAATACATTAATAACTGGAATAGGAGTTCATACGTATTTATATTTAATATTTGCGATTATTAGGTTTATATACTTAGGTTTCAAGATATTAAATGTAAAACCTTAGAGGCAACCGGGGCAGATTTTTCTTTTAAAATTTTTGTATTTGTTGTGTTTTTAAGAATATAATTACATTCATGGTACATTAGCTACAAACTGACGCAGATATTTTTTACAAGATCAAATACAGTTTTTGACAAAATTGGTTAAATGTGGTAATTTCACGTCGGAAAATGTGCCTCGAATGCAAGACAAGCTTTTTAATAAAAAATATCCTTGTCAGTCAACGCAAAAGAAAATGTGGGTCTTCTGGGTTTTTCTATTCAATCGCAAATTCGGGTATCAATAATTTTGTAATAATATTAAGAATGGAGAATTGGTCTCAAGTTGAACTAAATTATTTTTAGCTAATTAATTTGTAAAACTGCAGCAGTATTGTTGAAAGAGATCTGAAGAGTCGACATGAATTATGTGAGATACGGCGGTTTCAAATTCATTTGACATTTCGAATTTTATATAAACACAAGGATATTTTACCTCCACAAGTGCATGCTGTCAGATAGGCAGTCATCTATGTATAATGTTTGGTTGCAATTGCTCCGGTCTCTCCAGAGTTACATTCATAAAACATCTCAATTCGCATTTCATCCTTTTAGGGGTGGGGATTCGTAAAATCATCTCTTAACGGACGTGTACACTATAAAAGAATTATACTTGCCAAATTTCAAATTGAAGGCTTTGCAGTTCCTGAGATTTCGTGATTATTCAGTCAATGGTATTTCGCTTACATAGATTAAAGAACATTTAATATATTTAACCCACTCAAAATATTTGTTGTGCAGACATCCATCTTAGGAATTCTGTCACCTTGAATATCTCGTTGCTAATGAATGAATGTTGATGACGAATGAAACGCAAATGGTATTTCAAATTGGTATTCGTTGTGTGCAATTCTTGAAATATAGAATGCTTTATTCCAGAATCCAATAGTCAACGTGCAAAACCAGTTCGGAATAGAACTATGATTTATATTGACATGTTTGCCATCTGAAGACACGAAGAGAAATGACTTTAATCAACAACTGAACAAGTGAATGCAGAGCACGAAGAAAGTGAGAGAGGAAAGGTGCAAACTAATGCATCGCCAAACAGCTGTGGAGGGTGGACGCACGAGAATTGAAGAAAATGGAGAGAGAAAAATTGAGAATGATTCCCAATGCAAAGTCTTCAATTTTATATAGGAAATAACTTCATTACAAACGTTTCGGATGACAACAGCAAAATTATCTTCCTTCAACACTCATGAGAATCACGAGGAATGAAACCGACCTTTAGCATTGAGATAGAAAAAGTTAGTATAAATGGAGCACAAAGCAAGTATGTTCCAATGTCTTAGAAATTTGCTACAAAAAAGGAGGTAACAGGAATTTAAACAAACTGATTGTTTATTTCATGCAAATCCGACACATAATGCGGTGTCATTTCTACAAAAAATCAGACATTAGAATGAAAACTGAGGAATTTCGTAGCTAAAATTTTAAATTCAATATCATTATATACTAGAGCGTTACTATTTTATTATTGGTTTTATTGATTTTACCGCGTAAAAATTAAATATTTAGCGAGTCATAACTTCTTTTGTAATTTTCTGTTATATTACTTGACAATTAGATACTGGTGGTTGCGGAACTGATCCGCCAGAAATCTGGCTTAAACTATTTCTTCTGATTCTGAGATGATCCAAATTCTGAGTGAACCCTCAAATTCTGGTGTATGAAGATGTCTGTCTGAAAATAATGACACTAAATAATGACTTAAAGGAGAGAATAGGGGTTCATTCATTTTGCTTCGTAAAGTAGTTTCGAAGTTGGGCTGGTGACTACTGAGTGATGTTGAACTAGAGATGCTCAGATTGGTTGGGAATCGAATCTATTTTTGGAATCGATTAATCGTCCAATGCAATTCTTTTTAATCGATGCATCGGATAAAAAAGTATCGATCTTCAAACATTGATTCTCTAATTTTCTAATTTCCTATTGATATAGTATAATTTTTATCAATTAAAGTCTAAATAATAAATATTTACTAAACAAGAATGCCTCAGACAGCTGTTCAATAAATTATTTTTATAAAAATGACATAGTTGTCTCGTCAAAATTTTACATGACATTGTTATATCGTCAAAATTTTACATGACATTGTTGTATCGTCGATTTTAGAATAAAATTCTCGAATGTTATTATTATTATTATATTGTTGTTTTTTCTCTGACTAACTCATTTTTTATTCTCCATTCAATTCTAGATAAAATATGAAATAGAAAAACAAGCTTCACTTGACAAAACAATCACACTTTTCAATTATACAAATAAACCTCCAACAGTTAGTAGACGTACATATCATGTAATTTAAATGCAACTCGGTCAGTCTCGTTGTTTTAAGAATAGTCAGCGTTTCTTTACAATATGTAAAGAAAATAATCATATACAATAAATATTTATATGGACACATTAAAAGTCGTAACGCAGTTTGTCGGAGGACTTTCGTACTCCTTGATAATTGGTCATTTGATTCTTCCTCTAACGGAATCGATGCATCGACTAATCGCAATATTAAGAATCGCATAAAAATCGATGATTCGTGAAAAAGGAATAAACGATTCCAGAAAAATCGAATCGTTTCTGAGCATTTTCAATGAGGAAAGCTCCACGCCTATTAATACAAAATAATTGACTTACAATATTGGTAAGACCAAAAATAACCAATTGTCAGAAAAAATTTAATGAATATCCACAATATCGAAAACCACAATTACCGACTAGTGTAAGTAATACTAAAAGGGAAATACTTAACTTTTTATGTGATTCGTCAGAAAGTAATTAATAAGTAATTTTAATGGACGCCAAATAATCAAAAGTAAACTTAATTTGAGCTTTAACATAGCTAGAAAACTCCTGTAAACAAGGTATTTGATTGATTTTACGTTCTGTCCGTACAAATTCAGAATGTCCAGATAAAGCTCGTATATAATTAGGAACTATATTGGATATCTTTATTCCAATATTCTAGGAATGAAAAACGTGAGAGTGGTTTTTCAATTATTAATGTCAAAGCAAGTGTTCAATAAACTATTTTACGTTTGATCACAAAATTAGTTTTAAGTAGGTGCACAATTGTTTTCATGAATTTTTTACTATTGGTCACTCACCTTCAATCAGTTAAACTTTTTGAAGATATTTCACTAAAGGAAAGGAAACATAAATCCAGATTCTTATCAATGAACTAAATCTCAGAAGAATTTTTTGAAATCTCTATGAAAGAAATTGTGGATCCGATTGCTCCAGTTCATTGAACCAAGAATTTTTAAATCACGATCCTGAGACATCAAAGAAACAAATTTACTCCTTTTCTAAAAGAGATCAAAGAAATGTTGCTTCAGGAGAGCGCAGATGGTGTGACAAGTAATTTTAAATGACTTTGCTTTCCTTTAAATTTTATGGAATTAAATGATGCAAAATTTAAGATCTTCATCTCTTTCACATAACTGTTTTACTGTTCATTATTTTTATTTTGTAAAATAAATCTCTCGTGTGGATTTAATATTTCTGGATATTCCGTGTTTTTTGTGACTAATCAGAAAATATTGACATCTATTTCAAATATTAATATTTAAACATACAATATAATTCGTAGACAAGTAAATAGTTATTGACAATTAGTTGCTGTGCGATTTGAAACATTTCAAATATTAAAAATAATGATCAATTCTGTTTGTAGTCGAAACACAATAACGAAATATTACAAGCTAATTACTACATACTAAAATAAACATTTTGGAAAAAATATTGAAGTGTTTTAACGTTTTAACACCTTGTATGAAAATAAATTCTTGAACCTATGTTTTCTTACTAATCGAAAAATAATATTGTAAATAATTTATGGGATTCCTTGAACCCTTACAAATATTTTTTTACCATTAATTAAAGAAGATTTTATGTGCATTAAGATGGTTTTATTTCCACTGGGTTTATTACTATAGAAAAAAAGTAATTTGTTACCGAGAACTTTTCCAAACGCTAAAAATCACTCGCCCGTCTCAACAAAATTGCCGCCAGAAATCAAATTGACAAAAAAATCTGAAAAAATTGTTCTGTACTCTCAAATATACTTAGAAACCAATGTTATTACTTAAAAACAAAATTAAATATATCAGCAACAGTTTGTATGATTTCATGTGGGTTCTCTGGATTAATAATAGTATTTATAATAACATAACTGTATTATGTGGCGAGGATAAAACCAATAATCAATAAATTTATTGTCAAAAAACAGTACAGACTGCGTATGACCACGTGGAGGAAAATAAACTAATTTTCTCTCCGGAAGCAAGCAAGGGACCATCCCATCAATTCCGATCAAGGGCCCTAAGGCAGAGGCGGATTCAACAATTTCAGCAAAAGTTCCTAGATAAGATAAAAAGTTAGCTGCGAGTTATAATACATATATAATGTCAATATGTTTGTAATTTAACGCAAATATGTTTGTAAATTTACATGTACAAGTTATTATCGAACTATAGATTATTCTGAGTATAGTGTTTAAAAATCATAAAAGTTGAAAAAACACTAAATTCACGATTTATTGTTACAAAAACACGCCCCTAGACAAAGTATAGAGAACCTGTATAAGAAATCCGCCTCTACCCGAAGGAAAAACTGAGAAAAACCCGGCCAGGTGGGGGCTTCAGAATTAATGTACACAACCGTGCCAAAGTTGAGTACACATAAAACTAAATTAATATGAGCCATACGGCAACACAATCATGCAAGAAAATAGTTTTTTTAAAAAAATTGTTATAAGTTATTTAAAAAGTGCTACAGCAATGGCGTGATAAAGTACAAGACGGATTTAACTTTTATTAAAATCAATAAATTCTTTTACAGTGTAGAAGCACTGGTGCAGGAGGTAGTTTTTAACCGCGGATTTGAAGATATTCAATTTCATAATGTCTTTTATATTCTTGGGCAGGGAATTATATAGAACGATTCCCGAATGATAAGGTCCTTTTTGGCAAAGAGTGGTTGACACTCTAGGGCGATGAATATTACTACTATTGCGTGTATAGTGTTCGTGAACGAGACTGTTTCGTATAAAGAAAGGGTGGCACTTCAGTAATTCGGACTTAACAAACACGACTGTTTCATAAATATAAATGCAGGGAAGTGTTAATATATTTAATTCCTTGAATAAAGGTTTACAAGAGTTTCGGGGGTGAGATTTACAAATTATCCGAACTATCCTCTTCTGAATTCTGAAAGTTTGAATACTCTGACCGGAATTACCCCAGAAGGTAATGCCGTAACGTAAATGGGAGTAAACGTTTGCAAAATATACGCAACGGGAAATACGTGGACTAACTGCGTTAACTAAGATTCGGAATGCGTAACACAATTTGCTTAATTGGGAATTAAGATTGTCAATGTGACAATTCCATTTGAGGTTGTCTTGAATATGGAGACCTAAGAATTTTGTATTTGTAACAGTTTTTAATTGTGTTCCGTTTAAAGAAAGAGAAACCTGGGGTAAATATTTTGTATTACTATTGTGAAATGACATAGACACTGTTTTGTCAGTGTTTACAATGAGACGATTTGCGTGGAACCAAGTCGAAATGTTAGACACAACTTTTTGAGCATTGGCGTGTTTACATAGTAAATTAGTGTCATCAACAAAAAAAACCATTTTGCAATATGATGTGGATGATGACATGTCGTTCACATACAATAAAAAGAGTATAGGGCCGAGAATTGATCCTTGGGGTACTCCGCAAGTAAGTGGCTTTGTTTCTGAAAGACAACGCTCAAGTATTTTATTTTTAGTATAGGATATTTCGACCTGTTGATATCTATCTTTTAAATAAGAAGTTAGCCATTGATGTAGAAGTCCACGAATGCTTAAAGAATGCAATTTGGAATGGAGAATTTCGTGATCAATGACATCGAATGCTTTGGATAAGTCAAGAAAAACACCCTGAGGATTTTCTCCACTGTCTAGAGATGTGGTAACATCGTTTAAGAAGGAAAATATGGCGCTTGTAGTGGAAAAGGATTTCCTAAAACCGTGTTGATCGTCAGAGAGAATGTTATTTTTTGATAAAAAATCTAGAAGACGCTTATAGAACAATTTTTCTAGGATTTTTGAGAAAGTGGGTAGTAGAGATATTGGTCGGTAATTTCCAATATTAAGTTTGTTTCCTTCCTTGTGTAAAGGTATCATCTCTGAAATATGTTAGGAAACACCCCTTCCGATAAAGAACTATTAAAAATATTTATGAGTGGATTTAATATAGCATGGGACGAAAATTTAACAATAAACTCAGGTATATCATCTACGCCTGTTGAAAATTTGTTTTTTAATGAGCTGATGATTCTCATGACTTCACTGGCGTTAGTTTCGGAAGTGAACATAGAATTGGGTACGTGGGTGGATATAATTGGAGGACATTGATTTGGATATATTGAGTTCGTTATTTTACCGACTTCTGAGAAGTGAGAATTAAACAAATTTGCGATGTCCTGAGGATTTGTTACAATTTTGCCATCGTTTAGAAAAGAAACATTTTTAGAAGTTGACGTGTAATTTTTAACAATATTCCACATGGCAATTGCACATAGGGGGTGATCGTGTACTTATCTTTCAATGACGGTGTCACTTCACTTCAACGGTTTAAAAAATGATTTATTCAACACTTATCCGTCGTTTTTTAATCACGTTTACCCGTCCTTCATTCCCATTCCTACCCCAGGGATGCTAGGGGTATATTATCTGCAATGTGGATTGATTGTGAACTTAACAAAACACCGGGGACGCTCTTATCCATCTCAACGGAACCGGAGTATGATTTCGAATCTAATATCGGATTTTCCATTCTTTTTACATGTCATCCCCTTCACGCCCCCTTCGTAGGCGTGCAAGTGATGTCTTACCTCCGTAGTGCTAGCTGAGTCCCCACTGCTCTGTTCCCGTAAATTTTGTATTATGTCTGCAAATGTATACTTTTTCAGTTTCCTATTGATATCCAGTGAGAGTCTTATCCAATAATTTTATAGGTTTGAAAGTTTTGATGTGTATTCTCAATCCCTTATTTTACTGATGTAATAGAGAAAAAGGTTTTAGGAAACATCGATTTTCCATTACACCTCATATCACTCCCTTCGAGGTGAATCTCCGTAAAATCATTTCTTAGCGGACATTCTTGAGTATTTTTCGTGTCATGTTCTTCACAAACCCTGCCTTGAGGGGAGTCGTGCTCCTCATGTGATCTGAATGGAACATAATGTTATTGAAAATAAGGTTAGTCATTTCAGAATACACAAAAACCATGAACTCCTCCCTAATATCGGTATTTTACGTTAATTTTACGTCTCACACTTCCCATCCCCAGCTCTAAGGATACTGTGCTCCTACGTGATCTGAACGTGAATTGAACGGAATTGGTAGTTGAAAAATTTCATCAACCCTAAAAAAATGAATCCGATGCAGAGATTTAGAAACGTGGACACGAAACTAAATGAAAGTTATTCATTTAATGTATTGCCTTGCGTGAGGTATACAATTTGTTATAGTAGAAGTACTTTTTATTGTGTAACTTTTCTCTATCATATAACTTTCATATACTTTACCTTTCTGACCTCGTTAGATATTTTTAATTTACCTTTTCGAAAAATAATCGTGATTTTCTGAAGGAGCCGAAAATGATATGTTAATTTTCTGAATGAGGTTTCGAGTGAAAAATGTAATAATTCAGGTGGTTTCACATGAACTTAGAAAATTGGCAGTTCCTTTTCTTTCTAGCATTTACTGTTTACAAATATTTATGACTGTAAATATAACATCCATAAACGAAGTCTCAATCCTCTCAAAGGATACACACAACATATGTTACGTTAAATCTGAATAAGTCTTCTTGGTAATGGTAATATTAGTTCTAGTCAACTGGGTGATGAAATCACCAAAGAAGGTCAAATATTTGCAGTAGAATTTTCAGCGGTCCTAATTTCATAGAAACGAAGTTTAATGAAAAAGGGGAAGCGGATAACCAGAAAGTAACGTTTCTTTTGCGTCTATATCTTAATTTGTAGATGAAACTCAATGAATTCGTCCAGTGGCGTAACTATCGAAGTCGGGGCCCCCGCGTAAAACGTAGGTCGGGACCCCTTATTAACAGTAGTTCTAATGTTTTGATATAGTTAAATTTAGAATTATATTTCATGAATTTTTAAAGTAAAAAACACAACATATCTTAGTAACTATTTAGTAATTTAATAATATTTACATACCATGTATTTTTAAATGTGGAAATTGTAAAAAAATCCAATGATACATTTATATTTTCATATGACGTACTTTCGTTCTAGCAAATGTTTTAACTAACTGAAATAACATGCTTCTTAAATAATTTGGAATCTCATATTCTATAGATAAAACACGTAAACCACTTAATCTGTCTTGAATCATGGAGTTTCTCAAGTAATTTTTGACGAGCTTCAGTTTTGGAAATGACCGTTCTACAGTCGTGATTGTAACTGGTGCAGTTAAAATGACATGACAACTGTAAACTCATCCAGAAAACTAGGCGATAGCGTAAAATTATAAATAAGTAAAAAGAAGTTCGTTGATTAATAATGACTAGATTACGTAAAATAATGTTTTGTATTAACAAATATTCTTTCTAGTTACGCTAGTTACGTCACAATTCACTTACTTTCATGAATGTTTTTAAAATAACAATAACTATCAAAAGTTTTCTCTGGAGAACGTTCACTCCACTTAAAAATTTGAGGAAAAATAAGCATTAAATTAAGATTAAAAATTGTCACCTTCCATAATTTAGCAGTGAAGAGAAAATAATATATTACATTCACGTTTCTTTTTCCCTCCAAATATGCTTGTATGGACTCTATATTGCTGCACAGAGCATTTTTTACAACGTATTTACGCAAAAATACCTCACAAGACATAAACGTAAAACGCGAAATGGTATTTCAAATCGTTAATTGTAGTTATCAATCGTATGTTTATTGGTTTGAGGTTTTTGGATCAGTTGGTCCGTAAGTGAGTAACCACGATCTGTCATAGCCGCTTTGTGGTCGAACGGC